>JAFEME010000246.1:0-42637 GCA_018831755.1 Niveomyces coronatus | reverse complement strand
GACTGCAATTAGTAGTACTATACGTCTGGTTGCCCAACAGTCCCGTCAATAGCTATGTCTCTCCATAACATCAACCTGATGAATATTAGCCAGGTCATCGTGCCTGGCGCTAATATAGGCCACGCTATGCACAGCCCGGAGTCACGCATCTCATCGCATCGCATCGCTTTCCAGTCCACGCACTGTGGTCCCAACGTGCTGGATCGCCGTCAGAGCACTGCACAGCCCATACTTTCTCGTAGCCAGGCAGCGAATGCGGGGCGGACCTTGAGAACTGAGGTGGCTGCACACCTCACACACACCCTCCTGGCCCAGGACCAGTCCCAATTGGTCGTCGTCGCTTGTGCTCCTAGCTAGGCTGTGGTCACCGTCCTTCTAGCAAGTGACGGGGGGCAATGAGTATAGTCGTGCGCGTCGAGCTGCGTTTACGCCAGCCACACGGAGGCCACTGTCAAAGTCAGGCCGCCAGATCGCCGTGGCTTGTCTTGGCTCCCGATCCGCGGTTGTCTTTTGTTCTCGTTGCTGTGCATAGAGAGATTCACCCCAGAGAGGGTCCCCTATCGGCTATAAGAACCCCGAGCCTTTGCTGCTCTCAGCCTTGTTCGGCACACTCTTTCAAACTCTAAACTCTCACCTCAACCTTGTCTCTCACTACAATACGGTCCATCCTCTCATTCCACCCTCGTTCCGACCCCTTCAGAAGCAGATATACATAGCTCACCATAAAGACGTCTTCTTACAGAGCTCTTGGCTTTTTGTCCGCATCACCACAGCGTACATTGCTAGCGACAGCCCGCGGCCCCGTCAACCCGTGGTCTTTTCCGTTCACTTCCTTGCCTTTTCAAATCCGAAACTCCTATACGCTCCCCCATTACACCGTAGTTCATGGGGATTTCCATCTCGGACTACGCTGGGGTGATTGCCGCGGCTTTTGCGCTACCTCCAGCCGGGCTCATACTCTGGCAGATAGCCAAGTCAGTCCGACGTCGAGCAGCGGCCAGAAAGCGGGAGTCTACAGCGGCCCGGCCCGCTTGTGATATTTCCGGGGAGATAGTACAGGGTACGTATGGATCCCTACTAAGCATTGTGTCAATGACGATGTCCCGTAACATTGACGCTGGAGGAAGCGAGAAAAGGGAATTGTCCAAGAATTTTGGCTGATTCAGTCTTCATGCATTCAGATCAGTCCGTGGTATCGCACGTCGTTTCTTCCAGAGACCCTACGCAATTGTGTGCGCAGCACTGGCCACGATTCAATCATCACTACTACATTTCTCCTCCAACGCCTTCTTTGTACTCCTACAGCAGCTATCATACCTCGAGTCGGAATCTGACAAGCACAACGATTGCCTGTCAAGAATTTCAAATGAGCTCAATGGAACATCATTCGTCTCGAGACCAGGACTATGAAAATAGTCGTCGTTGCGCCTGAGCATGTGCCCTGTATCCCATCTTGTACGTCTGTATTTGCATTTGTCAGTTTGTCCTCACTCGACATCTCGTTTTTTTCTTGTCTTTCCCTTTGTAACTAAACTTTTGTCTCAAGGTGCTGTGAGAAATGATAATGGGGATAATATTGGTATCCCGCATTTCGTGCGATTTTTGATTCCCTCCAGACTGCAGGTACGTTACACATGCGCGAGAGACATTGGCACCCGCCTATAGATGCAGTCACTAATGCCAGTGTCTAGGGATCCGCCTGCTGATTTCCAACATCCACTCGTGTCATGATGTCAGTCTACAAAGCGCCCATCGCCGCCACCACACGCATCCTGAAGTCCCGGGGATCTGATTGGTGTGCCTTCCAGGAAGGCTATCCGAATGGGTCTTCCACACCGCAAGTGTGTCGCGCATGATCACTTCAGGCAGCGGCGAGCGGCTTGGCTACCCGTTTCCAACGAGGCATGCTATGCAGACACCTAATGCGTTACTATCGGGAGTGAGCAAGAGAGGGGCTTTGCTTTGTATCCTACTAAGAAAGCACCAGGCTACGATTTTTGAGACCAGCACTTTCAGCCTAATATACTAAAGCTACTTAGCATGCTGGTAGGTTTAGTATGGCGTATTGCAAGATGCGAAATAAATTAGTGGAACTGTCCTGACGGCCGCCATTCTATTGCGTCCTCGGTATCACAGAGAATGCAGCCTCGAATTCATAGAGATGTAGCAGTCTCTTCGCCGTCATTATAAGTAGATAATTCATCGGAGAACTAGGATCATTCCGATATTTGGATGCCTTCCCCACTGTATTCTCGCCCTCGCACAGCGGTTGTTTTCTGCACGTGTTCCTGTTCCACTCGTGACAACCTCCCACATTCTCAACCATCCCTATGATTTGCCGCCGCCGCAGCCACCGCATCAGCCTCGCCAAGCTTCTCCAATCTTTCTAGCCAGAACCTCCACCTCTCCACGCTCATCGGCCCCGCCGGCCAGAGCCTTCCCTCCCTCTCCAGCGCCCACGACGTCTCTCCCCGCTCTGCCCCCTCCCTCATCCGGCCCCCCGCCACGCAGAGCCATATCGCCGCCGCAGGCAGGTCGAAGTCTCGCACCACGCCGTCGCTGCGCTCTAGCGCCTCCGACATGCACTCGTAACCCCAGCTCACGGGCAGCACGCCGGACTCTGCGTTGACGAGCCGGGTACCGCTCGACGCCGTGGCCGCGACCGCACACGATGCCTCGACGAACACGCAGCGAAGGTGGTGGGCACACAGCGCACCCCGCTCGGCGGAATCCCGTACGGTAACGATATCGCGCCAGTTGTAAAGCCTCTCGCAATCGGACCAGAGGTGACCAAAGTTTCTGCAATCTTCCCACAGCGGGACGCCTTTCTCGTCCGTCCCTGGCAGCGCGCTGAGTTCCTGAATCAGGCGGACGAGGGCGGCTATATGAGCCTGCGGCAGCTCAACTAGTGCGTCTAGTACGATGCTGTAGACGCGGTGGCGCACATCCTCGGCGGTATCTATGGTGTTGGGTGCCGGGGAGGCCATATGAGCGGCGGCTTTCGGAGCATCTAGACGGCCGGCGAGGAAGCTCTGGAGGGCCCAGGCCTGGTGCGGGTGCGCGCCCGTCTCCTGCTCCCCGTCCATCGGGGCGGTGTGGCGAACGAACCATTCATCGTCGCAAGGCTTGCTAAATTCGTCAACGTCGATGGGTTTGTCGGCCAAGACTGACACGTTAGAATCCATGAAGGATCATATCCGAACATCAAGTCTACACATGGCTAATCGGACGCTTTTATAAAAGTTTCGACGATTGAGCGGGCCAGGGGCGAAATCGTCACCCCGCGTGGCTGTGTAGCCCACTGCAACAACTCCGCAAATCGTCGGGCGGCGTCGGTGTGACTCATTGACAAGGGCTATAAGAAATGCGTGCACTTTGCTGTTGCGGCATGTTGTTTAAGAAGAAGTGATGTTGTGATTCAAGGAAGGGCTCTTTCTCTCCATGCCGCATTTATGCCTCGCTCGGCTACGCAGCCTTGCTTTCTTACCTTGCAGAAAACGGACTTGAAATCATCTGCGGAAACTTTGTTCAATCTACTGTGGTTGAGAAATAATGTGAGACGTCGTTGTCGTCTTGATCGACTATACTTTCAAGTATAGTCGACCGGTGCCAGGCGCGATAGCCGGACACTATCGAGATGGCGGCGGGAAGCGACACTGTAGGGCTGTAGCGCGGCCCACCATCGCCAGCTGTGCGCTACACATCGTGGTCCGACACTGACTACATACATTGGAGGCCGGCAAAGTCTACGGCAAACTGCGATGCGACGAGGCAATTGACCCTCTACCACACCATCCCTCTATTTTGCACTGTTTGTATATTTTTATGAGCCATCCTACCCCTTCCTCCCGGTCATATCCTGGTCCAGAAGCTGCAAAATTTTTGTGAACAATCACAGAATTACGAGTTCAGGCTTAGCTCGGTATCCACCATAACCTCCACTTCTTCTTGACGTCTCCGGGATCCTTCTTTTGGCTTAGCGTCGTCTCTCCGGCGGAGAGGATGAATAGCCTTCTGAGATCTCCTCTATCCTGGCCGCGTATCGTACTTAATGGCTATGGCTCCCTTTTTCGCTTACACTGATCTCGTATGAGCTAGCGCATTTGTAGTGGATTGTTTCTATCGGGATAGTGATGGCCTTTATTTCATCTGGCTACTCATCAATTAGCTTGGGGGAGACGTTAACATCACTACCTAGATTGCGAACGGACTTGTGCGAATATTGTGTGCCACGGAGGCCTAAACCTGGCAAACGCATCACATGGCCTGCAGGGCGCCCCGCGGTCGGCGCCCGCTCTACATCGTACTTCAGCTCAACGCAGTGCTTCGCGAAATTTTTTTTTGGCTCGTGGGACGGAATGATAGTCCTTCCCGCGGCACACGATTTTCGAACTTCTCTATTAAATGAAACGAATGCAGAGATGGGAGTTACTCGCCGAAGCAAGAATGAAGCAAGTGTCAGCGAGCAAGTTGCTGATATAGGGTACGGCACTCGGCAGAGGAGCGCAGACGATCGCGTGGACGCCCTCATGGCCCTGTGCTGTCGCGGAGCAGCCTGTTGACGGATATACGAAACGATGTAACATTTAGTCGAAGCAATTTCATCAATCACGCAATGAGCCGTCATCATTTCCACACACATCTTTCCGACACCGAATGTCATCACATTTCTTCTTCCCCACAGACTACATGACATCTACCATATTCATTCCTCCAAATCATGGACCTGACTCGTACTGCCATCATCAACACCATCCACGTCATCAAAACTCTCAGCATCCGACACAACATCATCGGTCCACGCCTCATCCGCCTCACCCGCGGCGGTATCACGCTCCAAAAAGAAATAGTGATTTTTATCCAGGATCCGTCGCTGACACACGAATCCCACCGGCGTATGCTCAATGTCGTTCGTCCTGCGCCGAGACGCTACCCACTCGTGCAGAAACTCGAGCGGCTCATTCAATTTTGGACCAGCCGGGGCCTCAGGCGACTTTGCATCGGATTCCCCGTCTTGGTGAACCCCAAGCCAGTTAAGGAGCGGGTTGAGCTCCGACAGATTAAAGTACAATCTGCCGCTCAGAATGCCAACTTCGATGCCAAGCCAGGCGGGTAGAACTGCATTCGGAGGCCATGCGGGCACTGTGAGACACGCCAGGTCGTTGAACGACTGCATCGACTTGGTCACTGGTGCGGAATGACCTAGGAGCCAGACGCGAGGCGAGCTGATACTCTGGAGTTTGGGAAGCACAGCTTCGGCTTCCTCCGGAATAATGATCAGGCCTGTCTCTGTCGATGGGCTCCAGAGAATCCAGTTCACTGGCCGCTAAACATTGATCAGCAAATTACAAGACCAAGTTGCAGGAAGAGTGCAGCACTTACCAGTATTTCAACCTTTTGCATCATCTTGTTGCAGGCTATCGTACGAGAAAATTCGCCAGAAACATATAGAGACGAGGTGGTGGCCTCGACCCCAAACTGTTTTCCAATCCTCGTCCGCTTCACATATTCGAACGCCTGAAGAAAAGGTGCCGCCTCACGACTGCCCCGCATCCCCAGCTTCCCGGTCCTGACGAAGGCATCAATCGCCGGGTCGAGTCCCGGAAACTCAAGCGGCATGTGCATTGTTATGGTCTGCCTCTCTCGCATCTGCTCGACCTCGAATTCAACCTCTCTCTCCTGTTCGACCTCCATCAACGCAGATGAGACGCCCGAGAAGTACGCATACTGACCCATTTCTACTATGCTGCTCGCGAACGCTCGGCATTGCGGAAGGTCAAAGTCGCTCTGAACAACTGGTTTGGAGTGGGCGTTCGGTCCATACATAAGCTCCAGAGTTCGATGCTCCTTCTGCCGAATCACTTTTAGAACTCTGTCGAGGTCCTTCTTCTCAGTCGCGAACCTTGGGTTTTCCCACAACGCCTTGGTGCGACGGCAGAAATCCTGGCGCTGCGAAAGATGCAGCCCCAACATCTGCTGGTTGGCGTTGCAACTCTGTTCAAGTAGCCATCGCACCACGTCCGTAGACGTTACAATTGTGTTTCCCGATGTGTCTCTTCTGTGGGCGCTGCGCACATCGCGTATGCTACGATATACTTCGGGAGGTGCTAGGAATGCCACGCATTGCGTGGTTCCCAATTGCCTGAGCCTCATTGCCGCTGTTCTCATGTTGGCCAAAACCAGTCAAGGAAGAAAAATAGGGCTGGAAAAAGCACTTACCTTGCACGGTCTGGTCCTTTGTCTGTCCAAGGCTCAATGTGACTAGACCTATGGCTTTGTCCGGGAGTTTCAGATCTGTTCCACGAGTGTGACCCTCATCGATATAGACGACGCATTTCCCCAAGTCGTTGGCGAAAGGACTTGCCAACAGAGGCATCGGATTGGCTTGAAATCTCGAACGAACCATGATCTGTCCCTGATTGTCGAAGTAAACAGCTCCCTCCGCTTCGGTGTCGACACCGAGCCATGCCCGGGCAACGTCGCCATTTTCCATCTCTAGAATATGGGCGCCGATATCAATGAGAACTCTGATCCTTTTCGCCCAAAGAAACCTCAGCGTCTCCTTCTCGTCGAACCTGGCCGAGCCAGACGCGGCAAGATAGACGTTCTGATTTCTGCTTTCTAGTAGATGGCACAGCACCTCGGCATTTGTGCGGAGGAGCTTTGGCAGATCATCCTGGTGAATCGTCCGTGGTAGCATTCTCTTGTTGTCGTTGGTTCCACTGAAGCCTGTCGTTAGGCTGCTGCGCTCCTCTGCCTCATTGGGCTGCAAGAGTGGAATATCCCAGCCCGAAGCCTGGAGCTTTATCGAGAACTGCTTCGCATAGCGTGGAAATACATATTTATTCAGGTGATGATTGATCACGGTGCGATCGAATCTCATGTACTTCCAGAGCAATTGTACTTGTGAGTCGTTTTCTGGATCGACCGAATTCCAGAATCTCAGTGCAGCGGGCAGCGAGGTGCAGGAGCTCGTCCATCGATCGTAATGGATAGCTGCATCGTCCGATTGCACGACTCCTTGCAACCCTTGCTTGATCTGATCTTCGGACAAGCCTTGCTGATAGAACGCTAGACAGGTAAGGAGAAGCGCAGTATCCGGATGGCCGTATTCGGCCGCCTGTGAGGGCACGCCCTTTGCTTCGAAGGGTACCGCAATTGGCTGCCTTTCTGGATGCAGCCCATACTGAATGTTCCATTTCTTTTTGAGGCACATTAAAAGAATGCGCTCCGAAACGAGGCCTCGCAGCAGATAGAGCGTTTTCACGCCCACAGTTTCATCCTTCAAACATGCAATGGCGTTTTGCCAAAGAGATGGGTTGAACTGACCATTCCGCAAAATCTTCCTGATGGAGTCTCTATCCGTCTTTGAACTCGACTCTTTGATCTGAAGCTGTGAAAGCCTGTTTTTGCAAATATCTTTGACAAGTAGCTTGCTCAATGCATCTTCTGGCTCCGATGTCAAGAAGTGTATGATGGGGTATCCTTGGTGTCTGGACACGACCACAAGTTTGCCCTCGAATTGTCTCTGAAGAGTTTTCGCATGGCCTTCAACCAAGCTCAGAAGCTCCTCAACCACTATCCAGCGAGAGGGGTGACCATCTAGAACAGTCAAGTCTCCGCTCGGATAGATTAGCTGCGTCGATACAGACAACGTCAAGTCTGACTCGTCAATGATATCACGACAATTGCTATCCAGCCAAGTTTGAGTCTCGACCATTTGCTTCCCCTCCGCCGTATAGCCATCAGCAAGACGCTGAAGGCCGCTTAGTTTGAAGGACAAGATATGAGCTGGTAGACAAACCATGACTCCACCACTCTCTTGCATCTCTCGGTGGATCGATAAGTACCGAGACAGCGTATCTGCATCGGAGGGCGATCGTCTTGAAAACGGAACGTGACGAACGCGACGTCCAATGAGCCCGCCAATACGGCTCTGAATGATCTGAGCTGTCTGAAGGAGTAAAGCTTTCGGTACATGAATACGGCAAAGATTGCTTTTATCTGCTAGAATCAATGCGGCCATGGGTAACACAACAGATGTTTTCCCTTGGATGATCATTAGCTGGAGCCTGAGAAAGAAGCAAGAAGTTTCGGTGTTGTTACTTACCACATCCCATATTCATTTGCAAGACGGAATTCTGCTTCGACTTGGGGGATATTATAGCCATCGCTACTTCAACTTGTAGCGGTCGGATCAGAAAATTGTTGTCGATTTCAAGCAGCAGCCATTCTGGATAATCTTTCGGGTACCAGTTTACATGGCCACAGCTATTGCGCTCCTCCATAAGCGTTTTTTCGTCATGGCTCCTGTCGGCATCAAAGGCTCGTTCAAGATGCTGTAATGTGCTGACAGATATGCCGAGATCAATCATCAATCTCTTTTGCTGCGCACTCAAATGTTCATAATTCTGTAGCCGAAGTTGCTCGAGAACGGCAGCAAGTGAATCACATGGCCATAGCTGACCAGCCTTGAGCCAGATGTAGTTCTTCTCCCGATCAGAAAGAGTTTTTTTGAAGGAAATCAAGCTTTTCACGTAGATTTTGATCAGCTATTTGCAGTTGTATCTTGAGCTCTGGTTCATTTGACATTGGCAAATCGACATCAGGCTGATCAAAGTGCTCTGACATGGCGACAATTGACTCTTCGAGATCGCAACCGTATTGGCGCCGGATTACATTTTCGGATATCATGAATGGTCGCACTATGCTGTGTAGAATAGACAACTCTTTGGAAAAGACAGATTTCCTTCTGATCGATGTCTCGGTTGACACGTGCTCTACATCCTCGACTGCTAGGACATCCGAAGGTTCGAACTCTTGGGCGCTAGCATCGGCCTGGTTTGGGCACTTTTGAAAAAGATTCGCGAGGCATGGTGACTGGTAGCAGAAGCTCGATACCGTTGACGAGCTTTCAACTGTCAATCTCGCCGGCTTCGAGGCGTCCATGGATGTTTGCAGTGCCGAACTGGCGGTCTTCGGAAGTTTTTGTGCTGTGGTCTCGAGCTTGTTGAGATATGCTGTCAGGCGATGTTCTTGCGAAAATCTTACCATCTCAGGTTCCAGAATGTTCCATACTCGTCTTAGACTTGTCCCCCTCAACCTAATCTCGTCACAGAGGTCACGAAAGTCAAACAAGTTGAGAGGAATATCCGGCCACACCTGGTCGAGGCGAGTGGTGATACTAGACGCTTCTTCTGCGATGCAAGCATCATACAGATCACCGTTTCTCAGGGTCTCGTTCCGCGGCCTTGACGCTGAGGCGCACCTGCCTAGATAATCTGTGTAAGTGCCTTGCGAAGAGATGATTGACGCCTTCAAAATATCCGTATTAATCTTCAAACGTGGTTTGAAATCCGTGAGCCTCCGTATGTCTGGTGGACAAATATTCCCCAAAGCTGCATTGCTTGCAAGCGCCACTATCCACATGAGAACGTCAGATTTGGCGTTATCATTGAATGCCAGCACCGCAAGGCTGAGCTGGGATACATAATCCGAGGTAACATTGAAAGCTCTGAGCCTTGCTATGAAAGGACCAAAGGCCTGGTACATCTCCGCAGTTAAATGTTGCTCGATGTGAAGCGAGTCAAAGCTCTCAAAAGCTTCGAAAATTTTCCATTTTTTAGCTAGTGAAAGCAGGATCTGCGTTTGTGGGACGACTTCGATATCGTTTTGTATGTTCTGAATCACACGGTACACTAGAGTACTGTTCTTCGATTGGAAATTGGTACCCCGCGGATAATATGCCACATCGTCTCTGGCTTCAGGCAGCATGTCGCAGTCGGAAGGGTTTTTCATGCGCTCATATACCTGACGACGCAAAACGCCCCGAGAAACAAGGTGACTCAACTCAGGATAAGTATCCTCGCCCGGATCCCCAGAGCCAACAGCTCCATCTGGGATATAGAGCAAGTCGGACTGCCGGAATATATCTCCAACATAGACAGCCAGCTGTTCGTGCTGTATAGTCGTGGTGAGTCCACTATCCCAACTGACTTTTTGGTACAGTCGTTTCTCTGGAGGATAGTATTGCCTTGCTGGACTGAGTTTGATGAGAATAGATAGGAATCTTTTAGGCAAGATGTTGAGCGGTGTCCATGGCTGACTTTGCGCGGCGGTCAGGCATAGGCAGGCCTCTTCAGTTCCAGTGCGTCCAGTAAGACGATCTGGTAGTGGAAAAGAGGTCAAAGCGTGCATCAAGGCTTTCAGATAAAGCAGCAAAGGTTCTGGGGCACAATTTAGTCTTCCGAGTACTGGGTCGACTGTAAAACGAGCATAGCTCCCCTCATTCAAAACTCTGATCGAGACATGTGGTCCATTTCTTTCCCATTTGAACGACCCAATCGGGACGAGAACACTCTTCCTTTCTGGGTTTGAAAGACTTCGTAGAATGAGTTTGCTTTCAAGACCATGCAGTGCACCGATGTCTTGAATAGGGTCAACTTCGGACTGGTGCTGTTGCGACTGCAGAAGACCCTTCGAATTCACAAAGAAACGCATCTCAAGCCGCTTGATCTCAACAGAAAGTCTGCCACTGTGGCTAGTTGGCTGATATATAGTCAAGTTTCCGGGGTCTTCAAAGTCCTGAAAGAGTTTCGTAATTGTCTGCCCGATGTGCGAGTGCGGCTCGACTAGACACGTACCCGCACCACCTCCATGCGCACGATTACGCTTGACAGTCCGGCGTCTCACATCCAAGATCCAGTTGGAGGATTTCGAAATCCAAATATTGGGTTTTCGGCGGAATTCGAGTTCGCCAGTGTCTAGGTTGAGCCAATGGACGCAGCCATCGATGAGGCTTGATGGAAGGTCGGAATCGTTGTTGTTCCGAAAATCCTCACGAGGCACATATTCCAGAAGGAAACCTCTATAGATCGCACGAATAACGACCCGCTTTTGCCGCATTCCAACGTGAATGTGATGTTGGTGAGCACTGTTGACAATTTGATACTCCATGCCTGCCACACTAGACGGTCTTGTTAGGAGGTGTTGTCCATGGAAAAGCTCTAGTATATCCTTGTTTTGCCTGATCTCGAGGGGCAACTTCTGTAGTGATCTTCCATCTACCAAGAGATGACCCTGAATTAGGTGATAGTGGATGGTTTGCGAGGCGACCGCTGCCATCGGAGTGGTGGTTCTTGATATCACCCAGCCGTCACTATTGCAGGAGTCCCAGCCGGAGAATGAGCGGGCGGCAGGGCCATCTGCATCTGCCCAAGTCTCATTAATGGCAGCTTCGAGTGCAGATGAATGTCCACGCATCCAATTCTGAATTTTGTCGCGGTTAGCGTATGTCCAGTTCATATCTTGGCAGAGCATTTGCTTCAGATCTACCGGCATGTCGTCGAGATTGCCAATGATACTTTCGGACAACGCGAGTGAGGCACGAAAGAAATGAAGTGCTTCATCGGGGCCAAATTCCGGATCGGCTACATCTGCACGGCAAATCTGAAAAGTTTGGCGACAAAGAAGAGAGCTCCGATATGCATTTGCAGCTATCTTGCTTGCGGTTTCTCCATCGCTGGCGCATCTCAGCTCCTCACGCAGTTCCTGAATCCACAACGAAAAGAGGTCTCGCATGTTGCGCAGTAGCTTCAAAGTACTTTTTCTGAAAGTATCGGGACACAACTGATGCATTCTCAAGGTGAGAGTAGTGAGGACGCTCATGCAATCGAGGTCTCTTCGACCAGCATCCAAAGCACTAAGGCGAAGGCGTATCTGGTCTGCAAGTTTCTGGCAGAAACTCATGTCGCGAAAAATCGAATGAAACTTTCCACGAGTGTCAGACTGATTATCTGCACTCGCGGGACCAGACTGCAGCGCCAGACGAGTGAAGAGCTTTCGTGTTGATGGAGTGCTGAAGTTCAAGTTCGTTGAGCCGAGCTCCAGAGCCAATGCGAGCCATCTTCTGTATGTACTAGCGACGCATGTTGAGTATGAAGCGTACTCTTGAAATGATAAATTTGGAGGACACGTGCCTTGCTGTGCCGCTATCTCGTAAGAGCTCGGAGACTCTGTCTCGTTGAGGTATAATGTAGCATCCGCATAGGGATCCAAAACGCCTGCGGGCAGCCATGGCCCCAACAAATGGTGATACCAGGGCATATCACGACACTGATCGGCCCATATGCCGTGATCATTGTCGTAGTACTCAAATCTCGCGCCGAAAGGGAGTAACACTTCATTTTCTGATTTGGGAAGTTTGAGCTCGCGATAATGAGTTTGCAGGAATGTTTTTTTACGAGATGCCAGAGTCAACGGTCCCAGCTCTGATGGGAATTCTGCAAAGGCTTTCAGACTGTCAAGGTCTTTCAGCGTCGCGACTGCTTGTTCTTGAGGACGACTTTTCGTGCCAAGCATCTTCAGCTTCCAAGTAACGCTGCGATAAAAAGCATACCACTGGGGCAATGCGAGCTCAAGCAGAATGAGGGCTTTTTGCTGCTCATCCTGGGGAAGAAAATCCTCGTGGACCCGGACTTTGAGTTTCTTGCGGCAGCGTGCTTGCCAGCACCTTGTGCAACCGGAAACATTGAGTTCGCCATTCGGCATGCGAGTGCAGCGGCAGGTTCTTTTTTTTATTTCGTCTGACAAATTCTCGTACTGCGTCATCAAGCGCTTCAACTCTGTCCTTTTCGATGATTCGGCTTTCGAAGACGCCTTTTCGATCCGGCCCATGAGGGAAAACAGCGACGAACTAGCATCCCCATGTTGCAGGAATTGTGTGGGGAAGGCTTCGTTCCGATATGGGGTAGAAAAGATGGTGTTGGTAGACTTGGAAGCGCGCTTGATTCGAGCCAGTAGGTACTGCTGCACAGAACGTACCCGATCCATATCGTTCTTCATCATGAGACATAGTACATCGAGTGATTCGGGGACAAAGCCCGGGTGGTGCTTCGCCAGGAGGGGACATGTACTGATTGCGGCAGAGTCAACGGAAACCCACACCTCAAAAAGATTAATGAGATACTGGCTTGTCGTGATGGCATCATCTTGATAAGAATCACCAATAGATTTCATGTAGTCCAGCATGGCTTGGGACATCACCAGGCATCTGGCTTTGGTATCGCTGGAAGAAGTTTTAAGAGCTGACGTGAGTTTTCTGGCGCAGGACGCGAAGCTTGCGTAGCGCATGGCAAAGTCGTTGACCTGCGACATTGTACCTTCGCTGTATGTCGGTATCCCAATCGCTCGGGGTGTATCGGTCGCGTTTTGTGTCGAGGACAGAATGCTTTCTAGAGTCCTACTACTGGATGACAGTTTGAGGGTCAGATCATCCTGAGAGACGCGAGGGGGAAGCCGAGGAATAGACCGAGTGATGCTCCGCTTGTGCTTCTCCCAAATTGTCTCTACTGTCAGCTTGGCTCTTGCCAAGACGGACTTAAAAAAGGGTGTGCTCGTACGAAGCATGGAGTCAAATAGCTTCTGAAGAGCTGCTGGAGCTCGAGAGATGGAAGTCTGTAGCTTTGCGAGTCGACGACCGAGTTTCGCTTGCAGCATAAGAACTTTCGCAGGCTCAAGGCTATTGCGAACGTCGTCGAGAAGATGGGCAAAAACCACGCACATTATGGATTTGAAATAAAGTCGACTCTTTTCGGCGTCATGTTCACAGCAATCCAGTATGATGCGCTGGGTGAAAACTCGAACCGTGAGCCAGAAGGGAGAACGCCGCCACGGAATGTCTGCGCTTCCAAGCACGACATCATCTCTGACTCTTTTGATCACGGTGGCGACGGGAACGGCGCGTCCGGTTGCTTCCAGAAACGACATCAGCATTTCAAGAATTAGTGCCGGGCTTGGTGTGTCGCGTGACTCAATGACCAGTTTGTTGCCCTTGCTTGCGCGAGCCGCGAACTGGTCGAATGCAGTGACGTTGGCTTGATCTAGAAATTCGGCAAGAGCGTTCCGAAAGGAATCGAGGTTAAAGACCGACTCGGGGATCGCTACACAACGACTGGGAAAACTCCATCGGAGGGCATATCTGGTTTCGAGAACTGCCTGAGCGGTGGCTGATGCCTCGAAGGCTTCAAACACCACTTCGGCTGTTCTGTACAAATGGTTAGCAAAGTGTACTTTTCCTGATGTAGGGCGTGGAGAAACACCGACAAGTTGTTTTTGTACACGACGATAGAAGCGTTCTGCTGTACAACATGGAGGAGTAATCGACCAGAACTCTCATTCTGTGCAATCTTGGAGAAGGCCGTCACGAGTGAATCTTTATAGAGTGGGCAGTCGTAAACCTCATGTGTTAGGACCAGAGACGACTCGACGGGTCTGTGGACGTATTCCAACTCAACAGATTTGATCTGTTGGCAGGCCTTGAGCAGGCGTCTTGTCAACTCCCAGTTGAGTGAGTCGGAGCAGCTCTCGGATCCTGCGGCAATCTTGGGCGGCAAGACCAAATGGTCAAAGAGAGTGTTAAGTAGGGCGTTGGGAGACGATGCCGCCGACATCGTAACGATACGGACAAGAATACGAAATAAAGAATATTGCACTCTAAAGAGAATAATATTTGAACCAGTCGCTTCTTGTGATGGTGCTTGGAGTGTATACATTTGGTGCCTTTGACGTCGATGGTCGCGAGAAGTGGGTGGATAACCAAGTAAGACAGATTCAAGAGCAAAATGTTGGCCGAAATGCTGCCTGAATTAGCCGGTTTGTCGCCCAACTGCTTCTACAAATGCTTCTATCCGCTTCCATTGTTGCGTACTCTTCCGGTCGGCGTGCAGGTAGCCGCCCGTCTCCACGGCATACTCTGCGAATGGCACGACAACAGCGGTGAATGTGACTGAGGCTGCGACATGCATGACAATCAGAGTGCGGCAATCACTCTTTCTGCAAACAGAGGTGATCCATAATGCCCCAACGGCGCTTCGGAAGCTGGCCGCTCAGAGTGACTGTTTTGCTGGCAAAGCCAGATTTGCCGTGGCTTGAGCTGAACATGACGTCCTCACCGGCGTTAGTTACCGCAATGCTGCCCGCAGGCAGCGGAACAGGGGAGAGAATTGGCATTTCCCTCAACGCCGGGGCGTTAACTTTACTGAAGAATTCACGCCATGTCCTTCAACGTCATATGCCGACGATGACGTGTAGCACGTTCATACTGAACGCTTTTCAACCCATTTTGGGCCCCAACGTTTGACTGAGCATACCCGCCGTTTGTGTTTGATGCGTTCTTGATGGAAAAATAATATTGTATGATACTAAAGGGCGTTCACTTTGAAGTTTCGCTTTACGTAACATGTGCTCGTCGCGGTGGAGGCAGCATAGGCCATCATCATCAAACCCATCATACATTTCCAAGTATGGCGTATGCATAAGACGGCCTTGCAAGAAGAAACACTCAACTGAAGATCCGTCAAACTACGCCGAGGGGTATTTATAGCAATAATCGATATGTCCCGTGGCCGTATTTCCCCAGTAATTCGCTTTCTGATGTAAGCCAAACGTTCAGTTAGAAATATTCACGAGCGCACTCACGAAATTTAACCGCAGCCGTGGCGGCTCCAAGAACAGCAAACGACAGAATGAATACCATGACGGACGTGCCGCCATCCAACGCTGCCGAGATTAAATAATTGTATTTTACAAACCAGTTTGGGTGCCGTCGCCGGATATACCACTGCGATGCGAATCCAAATACATAAAACATCATGACGGAGGAGTTGATGCCGACATTGAGCCAGGTAAAGTAGAACAGCATAACAGGCGTGTTGACGTGGTCAAAGCCGAAACGCGGCCATCTCCGATGTGCCAGCCACAGCGGCACAGGCACGACGAACCCAATCAGCACAACAAGCGGCACCCACTGGTACTTGCTGCCAACGCTGAAGAGCTCGTGCGGGAAGCCGCCGAAAGTGACGGCCTGTGCGTTGAACTGCTGCGCGTCTTGTCCAGACCAAATATTCGTCCCCTGGACGCTACGCAGGATGTCTGCCTGATGGTCGATGATGCTGTCGGCCATGACGTAGTTGAGCGCGGCGCCGACGACGGTACCGGCCATCTGCGCGGCGAACGTGATGCGCGGCGCAAGATGGCCGTACTGCGCAAGCTTGAGGTCGCGTGCGAGCAGCGTGCCTTGAAGCAGCGCGTTGTAGCCGTAAAGCGAGAAATACATATTGGCGCGGGGAAAACCCGGGCGCATGTAGCCGGCAATCATTTGTATGAGCGACTGTATGGTGAATGCGACGCCCGTGACACCCTGCATTGCGCCGAGCACGACGAGAAGCACGTAGCCTACGAAGAAGGCGACAAGCAAACCCCACCAGGGTAGCGTGCTGTTGGAGCGGTAGATGACGACGAAAGCGACGGCGGCCGAGAGGACCAGCACGATGGCATACCACCAGTCGGGGCATTCCTTGTAATTTTGCATGAGTATGTAGTGTGGGTCTTGAAGTGCGGTTCGTTCACTCTCGCCCGAATGGTTTCCAGCGGGTGAGGCCGATGTGGAAGAGCGAGCCTGTCGACTTTGCCGTATCCTTGCCAACTGAGCGAACACACGCCGTGGGCTTAAGAAGCGAAATGCAGCCTTTAACTCATCAGGATACCATAAAAGCAGGTGCGTGATGGCTGACGAGATGCACATGTTGTTGAATAAAAGGTTGAGCACGTTCGCGGCGGAGAAACTGGGCAAGCCAAGTTCGTCAATAGCGGCCTTGTCGATTCTGCCACCAGGTCCTATCGCGGCTGTCTGATTCCACTGAACCGGGCTTCCCGTGGTAGAAGTATTGGAAAAGATGAGCTGCGACAGGAACGGGTATCTCTGCGCGTCCCATACGTTGCTGTAGTAGACGGTGGTGTAAAATAGCACACAACCAACGACGCCGAGACCCTGACTGATGAGACTGCTGACTGGAAAATAGAGTGGCGATGTGCCACCCGATATGTACTGCCAATCGAAGCAAAGCGAAAAGAGGCCGAGACCCTCGTTCCCCTCGGCGCCGCCAAAAATATTGGTGATGGTCGGGCTGGCGCGGCTAGCGAGGCACAATACGCTCACGCCTGTGAGCACGGGACATATCCACTGCGGAACAATCTCCCACACGAAAATGCACGCAAAGACGATGAGGAAAACGCGCAGTGGCCGACGGTTGCTTGGCAGGCGCGAGTGCAGGCTCTCGAGCATGCTGTTGATCGGTATGTTGGCGGGCCAGAGCATCGCCGCGGGCCGCACCATGGTGCCACGCATGAGGCCAGCCATACCGTAGCCAAGGCACTGTGAGGAGAGGAGCATGAAGAAGCTGAGCGCGCTCGACGTCTTGGTATCATAGTAGAGGCGCTCCGCGGTAATGATTTCAAGCCCAAGGGCGGAGCTGCTCGCGGCGCTGGCCATGATGGTGACGGCGAGGTGCTCCTTGATGTTGAAGGGCCCCGGATTAAAGAAGCGACTGCGCGGCAGGAGGCGCGACATGGCCTCGCCGAGCAGAAATGCGATGACTGCGATGAAGACGGCGGGAATGGAGACGGACTGCGGCTTGAAGTAGTAGATGCCAGATAAAATGCCTCCGAAGACGGACAGCCCGAGACCTAGCTTCATCAGCGAGACGCTCTGCGAGCCTGAGTTAGAAAACAAAAAAAAAAACTCACCGATGAGGACAGAGCGGAAGGTGATGGCGGGAAGGGAGGGATCATCTTGGAGGTGGATTGTGTGTGTCAAGACGTCAAAGGTGGTGGCTGGCTTGGAGAGCTCAGGCTCATCGTCGGCAATTTCATGGCGATTTGTGTGTTCCGCCTCAATGCGGTCTTTTGTATCATTCTTGTCATACTCATTGGCCAATTCCTGGCTAGGCTGCACATTGATCTCGTGCGAAGCCATCCCGAACGTAAGAGGACGAGGTAGATGCAGAATACAAGCATCAGGTGCGAGCTGCTGCGGCTGAGAGACGATACAAGTTCTTCTTATACATGTGTCTCGCCCGTCGACTAGCCCATCACCTGCGATACGCATCGGAATCTTTACCCCGCATGCATATCCTTGCTTTTACGAACAAAGCAAGTAGCGGCCGTTCAAATTTGTGGTGTGGTCGCTGGTGGCTGGCTGCCTTATCATTGGACAAGGTCCGCGTTGTACTGTAGCTGATAAGAGATGCAGGCGCAGTAAGCCGCCACGGGCGGCAGAGTATGCTAAAGCTGAGAGTAAATGTTAGACCTTGACAACAATGGCTGCATTTTGAAGTTGATTATCTGGTCCAGCCACCACCGACGCATTGACTAAAGTCGTCCTTTTGGAAGTGTCATGATTAAAGAGCCGTGATGCTCGCGTCCACGCAGCCGTCACTGCCATCCAGGCTAAGCTGCCCCAGCCTGCCCAGCCCGTCACGACTTCTTCATAGGCGCACCGCACGGCGTCCAGGGCCACCGTCTCCCGCCCATACGATGCGTGGATGTGACCAAACACGTGAAGACGCGGTTTGAGGTGGCGAATCTCCTCTGCCAGGTATGGACATCCTGCGCGATGAATGTCGCGTTGGTCTAGATGCAGGCGAGGTGGTCCATGTGTGACGATAATATCCGGACTGCCATCCAGAGATGAGAAAATATCTCGCCAGTGGTCAGAATCGCTTGGGCGGTACTGAAAAGCCGACGTGCCATATTGTGGCGTCCACGGACTCCCAAAGATGGTGAGCTTTCTCGTGGTAGTCTGGCGCTCGGGCTGCCCATCTTGGCCAGCTTTGTCTGTTTGTGTGTTTGTAGCAACGTCGATTGTAATGCTGGAATCTCGCAGATACCTGACATCTCCCCAGTCGAGGTCCTCTCCAGTCTGACTCTGCCCGTAGCGCCGCTCAGGAAATTTGCCGAGAAAGACGTCGTCGAGTAGCACGTCGTGGTTGCCGGCGACAAATATCTTGTGCCGGTGCGGGAGCGAGGACAGCCAGTGCAGCTCATCCTGAACTTCCTGGAAAGAGCCATTCTCCGTGAGATCCCCGGCATGAATCAAGACGTCGCCGAAGGGCACCGCCGGGCGCTTGTTGTGAGTGTCGGAGATGCAGACGACACATACTGCGCATGCGTCAGGTGTGGTGGTGGTGACCGTCGCCGAACTACTGGTGGCTAGATGCGCCTCAAGGATAGCCTCAGCGACTCTGCGCTTCCTTGGCGTACGAGACTTGATCCGCGTGTGCGGATGAGAGACATTCTTCATCTCGAGGGTCCACATGAAGCTGGGGAAATTTTTGGCAGTTTTGTTGAAGCGAAGCACCTGGCGCGCGTAGACATTCGCCCTAGGTGGAAGCTCCTTGCGGCTGTTTTTACTAAGCCGCTACCATGGCTACAAGGCATCTACAGTATCTACCATGTAGGCGATTTTATTCCTCAACGAATTGACCAATCAATCTCGGGAACACAAGTTCCCGTCACGCGAACGCCACATTATATTCTTTTACATGCTGTCCCTATAGTTCGAAGAATAGCCGCCGAGGCGTCAACGATACGGTTGCCTCACATGATGACTGCATGAAGACACCGCCGCCGTAGCGTTGGCTCACATTATCCGCCCTCCGCCAGCCTGACAAGCACAGGATCGATATTTGCCAGCTTCTTCTCCTTTAGCAGGATGCGGCGAGGTCTACACTGGGCGTTTCGAAGCCACACCTTCCTCGCCGAATCACCACGCGCAGGCCCCGATTCGACGTGGAGATTACGCAGACGAGACATGTGGTAGGCTTCCTACTGTTGGGTCTAAAAATAAAGCATGTGGATGTGAGCCCGTCAGAGCAGGGGGGAAGCGTGCATGTACCGAACTCGTAGTTGGAAGTTATGTGGCCGCCATGTATAAAAAGCGATCACGACGTCGTCCAGCTTGCCAGATAGGACCTCCGGCTCGCCGTTCCTTTGGGTTCCGACAAAAGTTCTTGTGCTCGCCATCAAACTCGAGATATCTCTCGAGTCTGCTTCTCAATAAACACGTAAACCTATTTCCACTGTGGGTTACCATGGGCAGCTGCCACTCTCAACCAACGCGCGGAAGCGACTCTGCTCCGCGACGACGCCAACGACAACGAGAACGTGGTGGCAACCTCGTCATCGGAGCACCACAAGAGGTGATGATACACGTTCCATGTAACCGCGTCAATCGATACGGCATCCCGGTTCAGCAAGTCACTCGCGACATCGACCGCGACATGCTGCAGGTTGCATTGCATCATATTGCGCGCTACGTCTCGCAGCGTAATCAGTACATCACCGTCATATCTGCGGGAGGGGCTGTCGACACCCTCTATCTACAGACTCGACGAATAGCCCATGACATGGATGTATTTGGCACAAACTTCAGCAATCAGGCCCGTATGCTTCTCGACGCCGCCATGCATGACGCGCAGCGCAGCTATCGTGGCCTAGGCACCGATTGGCTCAACACGGAAACGCAGATGTGGATGCCAGTCATGTTCTCATGTGCCATTTACATTACTTTCATTAAAGATTTAGAAAACAAGACTATCCTACGTATGTCCGTGACTTTGAACGCTCGATCTTGTACTGGCATATGGGCGCAGCGGCTCCGGCGACGATTAGCCATCGTGAAAGCAAACGCAGCATTGGTTGAGAATGGCCCGGTTCGCTGTGCAGCCATCCTTACTGACAATGTGCCAATTTTTTCGAAGACGTGGGACGACTCTGCTTCATACATTAGGGTGCGCCAGGCCACGGCTTGCGTTACAGCTGCTCATAACTCTCCTTCCACCTCGTCCGGTTTCCTGGCCGTGACCGAGACGTATCGCCAGTGATTCCTCGCATTATAGGCATACGCTCCGCCCACCGTGTTGATAAAGTGCTTTTGCAGCCCGAGCAGCTGCACAAAGAAGTTAGGAATCAGCGCCAGCAGCCAGAAGAGACGCAGCATCGGCCGCACGTTCTCCGAGTAGTCCCGCACCGCCACGTCGACGAAGCCGGCCTTGTCGAGCAGCCTCTCGAAGTGACCCTTCTTGGCAATGTCCCAGGTCGGCATCGCGCCGTGCGCCGACATCTGCCGCATCGCCTTGGCGAGCTCCGGGCCGATCTCCGCGTCCGAGGAGAAGGTGTAGTCGTACTCGTTGAGCACGATGTGGCCGCCGGGTCGCAGCACGCGGTACAGTTCCGCCGTGACCGCCTCGGCGTCGTCGGCGTGGACGAGCGTCTCCATGGTGAAGGCGCCGTCGAAGGAGCCCGACGCGAACGTCTTGAGGTTGTGGTAGTCCATCTTCTGCACGGAGACCTTGCTCTGCAGCGGGCCCGACCGGGCAATGTTGCGCCGCGCCTTTTCCAGGTGGTGATCCATGATGTCGATGCCCGTCATCTGCAGCCCGCGGCCGGCAAAGTAGAGCGAGACGTGGCCGACGCCGCAGCCGGCGTCGAGGACGCGCGACCCGGCGGGCAGGTCCAGAGAGTCGAAGAGCTTCTGCTCCATCCGGCGCAGTGGCCCGCTGACGGGGAGCATCCACCACGTATCCTTTTCCCAGTAGCCAAAGTGCCGCGTGCCACCCAGGACTAGCCGGTAGCCGATCCTCGACTCGAGCGACTGATACAAACTCTGCACCGCCGGGCGGTCGCCGATGACCGGCTGATCCTTGGGTGTTGCGGCGGCGGCAGTGGCAGTTGAAGTTGCCATGCTAGCCGGAGTGTGTGTGTTGGTCGCTTGTGGGGAGGTTCTACGATTCAGCCGTGGATGGTTGATGGTCGTGCTGCTGATACCGTCAGTTAGTCCATTAGGTCGTGAGGGCTGCTAGGGTAGAGTAGGTACAGGTCGGTTTCAGTGGCATGGTAGCTAACCTGACGGAGATGCTTTCGATCCTTTTTTTTAAGACTCTGCAGACTCTGCGCAGGTTTTGCGGCGTCGCTTCGGCTTGCTGAGACGGTCAGTGATAGAGATGCTGAGCAGTAGCAAAAACGATTGAAATTGGTCAAGAAACCAGGTCCCGTCTTGATTTAGCAATTAAGCGCCCAGCTCATCCAGCCCCTGCATCGACATGTGATGACTCCATACCTACTAGTAGGCGGATGGTCCAATGATGTCGTGCCTGGGCCGGCCCTCTACTGGGTACAGCAAGCGGGGCGAGGCATCCATCAGCATGTATCGTATTCCATCCGTCGTGCCGTCCACCCACCCATCCCATCGTCGTCAAGAGAGGTGACCTTGCCTCGTCGATACCTGTATTTCATAATTTGAAGGAGATGATACTGGCCCGACGTCTATGGGGCGGCAACTATTGCCACGAACCTATGCCAGCTCCGTCTCATCGAATCCGCCGAGACTTCCTCTGTTCTCTCCCTTCCCAACCATCTACAGCACAGCAAGATGCACTCGGGCAGCGGTCACGGCCCAGTGTCCCCTGATACCACATCGTCATGCGGGGCCAGCCTTAGTGTGCGTTTTACCGCCGGACGCTGAAATATAGCGACAAATGACTGGTCCCGACCCTCAGCGCGACGAGACGGGGCCAAGACTACTGCATGGCAGGTCTCGCCTTGGGCGTGAATACTCTGCGGCTTTAACCTGCCCGAGATGTCGCGGTGCGGAGAGATCTCTCTGCTGCGATGGGGAAGAAGATAGATTAAATTGCGACGCACTGCCACTTCATATCCCCAGCCCGAAAGTGTTATTACATGGATCATTGTGCTTGCTTGCCGCGTAGCTCTCGCTCGTGGTATGGAGATCATGGACAAGAATCTCACAAAACCCTTCGCTCCACTCAAGAATGTAACTATAGGCTGGGTGCCTTCGGATAACACCAGAGGAACAGCCGATATCCTCTGGTCCAGCTGCATCACAATCATCCTCTGCGTCTGGGTCTCGACGTACCCCAATGTGCCCGCTCCCAGCGATCGATGGTACCACAAGGTAGCGGACAAGGTCAATCTCGCCTTCATCGGCCTTCTTGGCCCTGATATACTGCTCGGGCTCGCTGCCGGGCAGCTCAGCAGCGCCAGGCGGAGCGTGAAGGTCCGTTGTAGCTCGCGCCTACCGACGAGGAAAAGCATCCGGGCTGACCACTATTACATGAACAAGAAATTCAATCAGCTGCCCGGAGTTCCCTGGTCGCTTACACACGGCTTCTTCGTCGACATGGGCGCGTTCCATATCATCAGTCCCGACCACCCCGACGGCTTCCCGGTGAATGCAGAGCAGTTGTATTACCTCGTTGAGCACGGGTTTGTCGACAAACCAGCCATCACCACGCAGCAAATACGAGCCATGAGCAACTTCGATCCGCTTTCCAAGTGAGGGCTGCCCGCATCTTACGACATGCAGTCAACGCCAAACAAGACACTAACTCCCGTGCAGGCTCATTACGCTGTGGCAGATGCTCTGGTACACCGTTACCGTGGTCGCTGGGCTGCAGCATGGTTACAGCATTACCACCCTCGAGCTCACGACTGTCACATTCGCCGTCGTTATGCTCGCGACCTCGGCCATGTGGTTCCTGAAGCCGCAAGTCTCAACCGTCACATACATGTCCACCAAGAACACCTGCAGCATGGAGTCGATACGTGAGTTCGCTCGTCACAAGGTACGTGTGCCCGAGACACACCGCGTGCATGGCGAGCCTGGCTATTGACCGTCGTAGACGCATCACGACCTTCCCATGCGATGGTACCGGACGCCAATGGACTTTGCCTCCCCGCGGGGCTTCGTGATGGACAAGCACTGGGCATACTACGCCGACCTGAGTCTCCGCGCGAAACTGCCCATATTTCACCGCTCCACCAAGCCGCACTGGGACCGCATACCGTCCGACGTATGGTACCGCGTGGAGGGCTGGCTGATCCCGCTGGCCATGATCGTGCAGGTCCCGTTCTGCTTTGCCTTTCTCGGCGCCTGGAACTTTTACTTTCCCTCGCGCTCGGAGCAGATTATCTGGCGGGCCGCGAGCGTCTTTCACGCGGCGTACTCCAGCCTCGGCACCGCGTATTACTTCTACACGCTCTCCTCGCAGCCGACGAGGCAGCCCGCGACGAGACAGGCTCCAACTCTGCCTCTGGCGGCGGAGCACGGTACTGCAGAATCCAAGACTCTACCGAAGAGCAAGTCGCGAAATTGGCTCCAAAGGTGGGCTGAGGGCATGCGGAACTTGTCGGTAGACAAGGATCCCGAAATGACAATGTCTCTCCGGTGGACCATGAGCATATTCTTTCCGACCGTCATTTACATCTTCTGTCGGCTATTCTTCTACATTGAGGACATCATTTCGTTGCGATCTCAGCCCGCTGATGTTTACGGGCCCATACACAGTCTATTTCGGATATTTTCAATGTAGTCTATTGTTGTATCAGTTCCATTTCATGCGTATAAAGTAGCAATCATTTCTACTCACGACTTGGCGCGAGGAGCGTTACATAATTTGCAATTGCATGTCAACCTAATATTTAAGTATCCATGTACAAATTTCAGATAAATCAAGTGTCGTTGACATTTTGTAGCTGTACGTTGCGATACTAAGTTCGATCGCAGCGTCGAGGTTAATAGCTCAAGTGAGGCCACTTGCCGACGTGGAGTGTACAGTAGTCGCGGTAGCGGGCATCGACGATCATTTTTTGCAACAAGCACGACTGCCAATAAATCACAATACGGACCTCTTACTTCGATTTCCGTGGCGGCCATCAACTTCTGCGTCGCCTAGCCATCAGTAACGTCGCTCGAGAATCTCTAAAACGTTTTCCCGGCAACAAAGGAGTACATATCCTCTAGAACGGCAAACCCTCCCAACGGCTTGCGAGACCCTCCTCCAAGTCTCATCTTCATCTCTACCAACTTCAGACCCCACAACCCGTCTCGCCTCCATGGACCTCGCCAGCCAAATTCGCTCCTCCCTCGCCGCCCAGTCCCTCCCGCCCATCTCCCCCTCCCTCCTCGCCAGCCTCATCGCCGCCCGCACCCCTCCCCCGCCGCTCGCCTCGCTCCTCGCCACCGCCCGCGCGCGCCTCCTCGCCACCGACCTGACCTCCGCCGCCTCCGCCGTCGACGCCTCCCTCCTCTCCTGCTTCCCCGCCGGCTCTTTCCCCTCCGCCCACGCCCGCGAGCTCACCCTCCCGCGCCCCGTGCACGTCCAGGTCCTCGACGTGGAGGACATCAGCGCCGGCCGCTGGGAGCAGATCGAGGCGCTCGAGGCGGACGCCCGCGGCGAGCGCACCCGCGGCCGGCAGGTGGTGCGCGTCGTCGAGGATGATGAGCAGCACGGTGGCGGCGGCGGCGGCGGGTCGGCGCCGCCGCCGGCCGCATTCAACGCCGTCCACCGCCTCGTGCTCCAGGACGGGAGGGGTTGCAGGGTGTACGCGGTGGAGGCGAGGCGCATGGCGGACAGGCTGGGCGTCGGCAGGACGAACATAGGCGAGAAGATCCTGCTGAGGGAAGGGACGGTGGTGGCGCGGGGGACGGTGCTGCTGGAGCCGGAGAGGACGGTGTTTCTGGGCGGCAAGGTGGATGGCTGGCATGAGGAATGGGAAAAGGGGCGGTTGGCGAGGCTCAAGGCGGCCGTGGGCGCGCAGTGACAAGATCACAGGAAAATGCGCGATGAGGTAGACGGGGGAGAAGAGGGAGGACATACGATGAGAAACCAAGTATAATGACAAATGAGTAGTTCTGCGTGATACAAGGTAGTTGTTTTCCAACATTCGAAGAATTCACATGCATTTGCAAATATCTACGCTCATACGTCCCATGCTTCTTGTCGTGATATCACATCATTCATACACTCTCTGTCGCCGTCAACAGTGACACCCATCCGTTCCTCTCCCACGGCGCCACAAACGCGGCCCTCTGCGAATATGCCACCGCTCCCGTCCCGGAGCACGCCTCTGCAAGATCCCGCGCCGCCAGCTGTCCGCGCGGTGGTATCCCCCTTTCCGCCACCTTCACCGATGTCTGCGCCGCGAACACGTCTCCGGACGATGCCGCGAGCGCCAGCCAGCCGTGTGCAAGGTGTGGATGCAACAGGATATCCGTCTGCACCTGTGATCTGGCCGCGTGAGCTGTCGTATTTTCGGCCATCGCAGCAACGGCACGAAGGACTTCACTAATTTGTGCTTGTTCCATTTTCGAGATAGCCTCCTTCGTCCGAAGGTGTTGCAATCTGGTCCTCGCAGCTTCCATCCCGTCTCCATCACGCTCGAGAAGACTCATCACGCCATCAACTAGTACGCTTTGCGTGTGGTCTGGGTGTTGCTGTATAGCCTCGGAAAGAGTTTCTCGCGCCACTTGCTTCGCCTTTTCCGTGTCTTGTGCCCAGAGGACTTGGGCGAGGAGGCATGCAACGTCGGGATTGTTGCTTGACTCTTGCATTGCCGCCTGGAAACACAACGCCGCCTCCGCGTAGTCCTTTTCGTAAAATTGAGCTAGTCCAACGGTCAGATGCGCCGACAGTCGGGCTTTCCTGCGTTGCTCCTTGCTCAGTTCACTGTCTTGCTCGTCACTGCTGAGACTGAGCGCCATCTCCCCGCATTCAATCGCCTGTTCGTACGACTTGTCCGCGAGGTATGCACGAGCCAGGTCGGTTCTTGCCAAGGTGAATCGCGCCAAGCTCACGCTCGATTCCGTCTGCTCATAGTCGGCCTCAATGCTGGAGCATATCTTCTCCAGCACCACCACGCCGCGTTTATTGTCACGCGTGCGTTCCAGGAACAAGCTGGCGAGATGGACAAAGGTAAAGTCCTGCGGCCGCATGCTCTGCACCTGTTCAAGGGCGAAGAGGGGCTGCAAAATTGAAATGGCGCTACCATTTGCTGCCTCGCCCAAGATGTGATCAAACATGGAGCAGGAGTAATGTTGGCGAACACCCAGTGACGAAGCCTCCGAGATGTCCATGGCATGCGCGAACAGGCTGCGGGCTTCCTTTTTGTCGCCGTACAGGAGGGCAACAAATGCCTGCCCGAGCCATGCGTGCGCGTAGTCCGGGTCCGTCGACTGCGCTCTGGTAAATGCCTCATTTGCAATTTTGAAGTCGCCCGACAGGAGCGCTAGCGCACCCAGATTTGTCCATCCGACAGGACTCCGCTCGTCGACATGAATGCTTCGCACGAACGAATGCTGGGAGACTTGGCCATTGACCTCGCTTGTGACGACGCCCAACGCGTTCCAGAAATCAGCATTCCCAGCTTCAAGCTCAATCGCACGCTTGAAGCAGCGTATGGCGGCCCTTAGATAGTTGCTGGATCCCTTGCGTATGGGCGTAGATAGACAAGAGTGAGCTCTGTACTCCGCCCAGCCGAGGTTGTATACGGCAACGGCTTGAGCGTGCGCATCTTGCTGCACGATGTGGATGGCCACCTTGTGGCTCAGTATAGTAGCCTGCAGACACCGTGTAAGCTCGACCCCTATGTGCTCATCGAAGGAGTAAATCCCTTGCGCCGAAATGACATCCATCGTCACCTTGTCAACATTACTGTAGATATCAAACGAGTCCTCCGGAGCCTTTTCAAAAATACTTTGTACATGCTCAAGCGGGAGACTGCATGTACGGCTTTGAACGGTTGAGAAGACGGAGCACGCATCGCCCACACTCTTCCAGAAATTGAACACACTCTGCACGCTATCGCCGACCGTCGTCGCGAATTCTAGCGTTTCACCGGCAAACTGCACCGCCTTACCAAACTGTCCCTTTTCAACGCTGACAAGGGCATTGTCAACCATGGTTTGCATGAGCGCAAGCACAACCCCATCCTCACTGGGACGGGTCGTGATGACAGACCGGTACAGCTCAATAGCTTCATCGTACTCTCCCAATTCTCGCTTTATGTTACCCAGCATGAATTTCGTGAACCACGATTCGTCCGACAGATCAAGCTGAGATTCCTCCTCCAACCTCTGTGCGTTTAAAATGGCCTTTGTTGCCGCGACATACCGGCCGGCACTATGGTAGCTTTCGCCCAGGCCAACCCAGCAGTGATAGTCTTCAGGGGCGATGCGCAGTGCTGCCTGGAAGGAAACGATGGCTTTGTGGTATTCGTGCTTGTTCAGTTCGGCAACGCCCAGAGCGGCAAAGGGCCAGCTGATGCCCTTGCGCTTCGAGCCTGGCGGGGGCTTTACTTTTCCAGAACTCACGACTCGCTGCGCAACCAGCTCAACTCGGTCCCAGTCACCCTCGTCCGCAAAGGAGCGAGACAAGCGTTCTGCGGAGATGACCTCGGCGGAAGACAGCTCGACGGCTTTTTGGAAGCACCGCCGAGCGCGCTTCGCATCCTTGGCACAGTCGCTGAAGAAAAGGCCGAGCATGGTATAGCATGGGGCATGCTCGAAGTTATTGTTCAGTGCAGCCAGCCAGTATGAATAAGCCGAGTCACCCTTGCGCTGTTTCCGGCTTTGCGGTGAGGCATCATTTTTCCAAAGACAGTATCCTAGTCGATATTGAGCATCTGCGAGCAATTGTTTGTTGGGATCCTCGACATCCAAAGCCGCCACGCACTCGCGCAACCTCTCGATGGCCGCCGGATAATCGCCCTTGAGGGCCCTAACCCATGCCGCCTCCGACTTGACCCGAACGTTTGCACTATCTTTTTGCAGCGCTCGCTCCAGGAAATCGATAGCCTGGTCGTATTCTTCCTCCTCTTCATAGACAAGACCTATACCAATCATGGCTCGGGTGCAGGTACTATCGTGGTCCAAAACTTTCTCAAACAGACTCTTCGCCTCCATATGATGTCGAGGTGATTGGTAGTATACCAACGAGGTACCTAGAGACAAGAAGTGGGCGTCTATTGTGTACTTGAAGTCGAAGCCCGTCAACGCTTGCTGGATTGTGACAAATTGAAGCGCCTTTCGCATGTATTCTACGGTTGTCTCATGTTCTTGGTAGTGAAGGAAGAATTCTCCAACGAGCCGGTAAGCAAACGATGATTCACTTCCAGAAATGCCTTCGGAGATCATGATGATTCGGTCCTCATCGCTGAGGGGCACAACAGAGGTGGGCACACCACCGTCATCGTCATCGTCGCTACTATCGTTGGCAAGGTCTCCGGATGCAGGGTTTTCTTGCACCGGTTTGGCGGCCGGAAAAGGCGAGATTGGTGATGTCAGAAAGGCAGTAATGACTTTGTAAAGATCGCTTTCGGGGAAATAGGCGCAATAGCCGTACAGCAGCTCTGCGCTCCACGCGCTGATCTCTTTATGGTCTTGCCAGTTGACTGCAATGTCCCAAGCAAGCCTAAAAGGATGTTTAATGATGACCATGTCGTTGGCCAGGCCAATTACTGTTTGCAGTTCCGCAGCCTTCTGCTCGCCCCCAGATGGTAGGGATAAAAGCCGGTCGTGACAGTAACACAACAGCTTCTCCTCGTATTTGCGCCTCAAATCATCATCAGGCGTCCAATTAATGAGTTCTCGATAGACGCTCTCCAGCCTGCTTTGCCCGTAGACTTCGCGCTTCACCTCGAGAGTGACGTCATTGAGCCTGGCGCCAAGTCTGGTTCTCCGCTCCCCAACCAGCGTGTTGATGCGCTTCTTCTCGAAGTCCTCCAGTATCACAGCAATTGTCTCGTATGTCTTTGCCGGACTTGGAAATCGGCCCTCCAGGATCGAGTACAGGGGGCTCATGGGCAGCCTTATCCAGAGCGCGTCGGCATACTGAAGGCGATCTCCACGAACTCGGGCAAAGTCGACAAACTTGTCCACGACATCTTGAGCCTTGTAGAGCTCGTCAGCGCCGTGGAAAATCTGAGCAAGATTGACGACGGCATGCTGGTATTCGCCTAATTTCCGATGGCCCTGATGTTCGTAGAGTTTGATCAGTCCTTGCCAAGCCTGCGCGTCATTAGGGCGCGAGTTTGTCGCTATCTTATAAACTTCTTCTGCCTCTTCAAGTCTTCCCGTCTTGTCCAAGGCAAAGGCCAGGAATATGTTTCTGAATTGAGGTCAGCGGGCGGCTCTCAACATCATTGTAGTACTATGGACACTTGCGCTTGGTAGTTTTTGGTATCCTTTTGCAGAATGTCTTTGCATTTACTTATGACTTCGGGATATTTTTGAGAGCGAATGGCCTCGTTGATGCTCTTCAGGGCAGCTTTCGAGCCCGACATGTTTCACGGTGAGGGTTGTTGCAAACAGAGAGGCGGGGTGAGGAGGCGCGCGGCAACGCTATATGACAGCTGCACTCATGTGAATATCGGCCAGACAAGCATCAAAGCACTAGAGATGAGTTTACGTCCGGCGCCAAGCCGAGAATCGACTACACAGATCTGCAGGCTGCAGTAACTTCATGACCCAATCAGTGTCGATAGGTCTGATGAGGTGAGGGCGTGGATTGATGTTGACGTAAGCGGTAGAGGAAGAAATGGAGCCAAGCCGCTACCGTGCAGTACGTGTGCTTAGATAACCAGGTTCACTTCCAAGTAGAGTATCACGTATAAAGAGCACTATGGCTATAGAAAGTAATTGGTTTATTCTATGTAGATTAGTCGTAGGAGCAGCTCTCGTACTACGAAGTATTATAAACGGCCGGCGACTATTGCAGGTTCCAAGAGAGGTCAATTGTAGTTGGGGGCGTCCGAGTAGGGGATAGAATAGATCGCCGACTCTTAACACTACGTAGGTCAGAGAGGCGTAGATACAGTATTAGGATATATATATAATATCTTAATTAAATTATACTAAAAATATACTAAATATAAATACTTCTCTTTAAGTATCATATGACTTTTAAATGTTTATTTTCTAAATATATAGGGGAAGATAGGTAAGTAGGGTTAATAGGAAAAACTATACAAGCGGTTAGGAGCAGGCGGTCTAATTTATCCCCCGCATGAGTACATACTGTACTACGATACATATAGTAAGGACCACTACTAAACTAATACTAGTACTACTACTACTAGTAGTAGCAGTAGGTAGTACTGTATGCGGTAATGTGCACCAGGGCGGAGTGCGTCCGGTTGTTTGTCTTTTTCTGGTAGCAAAGGATGGTTCTTAAAAAAGAAAAATAGGCCAGGTAAAAGCATGCATAGAAGTTGCATTCTACAGGTATTCGCTTTATTCGCCCATCTCTGCAACGCCGCTTCTGGTTGCGCTCTAAGACAATAGATTCCTTGCACACTTGCGCTTGCCCGGGCCAGGCACGTGCTTTGCTTCCCCTCCTTTGTCAGGTACAGTACTACTAAGTACTTACTGCAACTACTGAAGTACCTCTGCCAGGTATTGACAGGTTTGCGGTGGCCAGAAAAGGCTGCCTTTTTACTCCGTCTTATACCATGGCTGCATCGGCAGGTTTTTTGTCCACCCCTTGACTGGCAGGTACTGTACTAACCTATTGTACTGTGCCAACGTGTCCCCTGCCTACCGCCTACTGTACCTACTCCTAATTGATATGTACATCTTCAGTAACCGCCATCTTGGTATGCGAAAAGGAGGAAAATGATTGGCATACTGTAGATTAAACATCGCCTAGCTCGAAACCTCCCGAATCGGTTCTCTATCACTTGAATCGACCTTTTTTTTTTTTTTTTCTCGGCTCTCCTTCTCCTTTTTCATCAATTCCCCATCTTTTTTTATTCATGAAATCACTTCTTCGCCATTCTACTGCTGCAGCTGCTTGCGGCACCTTGCTGCCCCCTTTGCTTCTGACTCGCCACTCGATCCACGCATCCCTTTTCTCCCTCACCCAGTCATCGCAACTTGCGACTCACATGCGCTATACGAACCGTTCGAATGTCAAACTCTGATTCAAGACCGCTGTGTTTATAGGTTCCAGCTCGTCAGCTCTAGCTGTAGCGCGCGCTTTGCGGCCTGACGCACCATCACAGGACCGCAAGCCAGCAGCCACCTCCAACAACCTCCCCCCCCCCGCGGCGCCAGCCAATATGCCTCGACCCTCGGGCATCGTCCGTTTCCTCGGCGTCGCCTTGATGATTCTCTTTGTCCTGTACACTTTGAACAATCATTCATACTCGGTCACGGCACCCAGTCTGCACGGCAGTGGGAAAGACAGCCTGACCTCGGCCGCCAGCTCCTTTTTTAAAGGGTGCGATGACATCCCGGCCTCTTCACACCCCTTCTCGCCGCTGACATTTTCCTTCGCAGAAAGGGCCGTCGTTCGCATCCTATCGATACTCTCATCTTCGATGCCCAGACCGAGTTCACACAGCTATTGTCTAAAGAGACGGCAACCGTCGAAGCGGCTGCCCAGGCCTATCGCAAACGCCGCGGCCGCCACCCGCCCCCCGGCTTCGACAAATGGTTCGAATACGCTCGATCCCACAATGCGGTCATTGTCGAGGACTTTTTCGATCAGATCTACCACGACACGGAGCCTTTCTGGGGTGTCGACGCTGCGTCCATGCGCCGCGAATCCGCCAACTTTGAGATGCGAATCAAGCTTGAAAACGGCAAGGCCTCCACAGGCTCCGACTTTTTCTGGACACAAATATGGCTCGATCTAATCAAGCAAATCGAGCATCTCTTGCCCGACATGGAGATTGCCCTAAACGCCATGGATGAGCCGCGAATCATAGTCCCTTATGAGGATATTGAAGCATACATGGCCAAGGCGGCCAAGACGCATCGTCTTGTGGACCCGGCCAATGTCATTCAGAAGTTCCGACCATTGTCTGCCGCCAGCGGTGATGTCCTGGCTAAGACCTGGGAGGGAGCCGAGACGAGTGAGCAACGCTTTTCGCACGCCAGACGACGATGTGCTCATCATGCTAACAATGCGACACAGATCCATTCTGGAAGCTCGTTCGTCGCGGCTGCCCGCCACAGAGCTTGGCCCGGAAAATGCCCCTTCAGACCGATTTCGACGTCTATCCGACATTTTCGTCTACCTACTCCAAGCCGCACTCTTACCAGGGCTACGTTTCCAACAGCTCACTTTCGCGTGACGTCTGCCACCAGCCCGATCTCCAGGGCCTCGAGGGCGTCTTCATCGAGCCACTCTCGACCAGCACGACCAACGTCCTGTTTCCCCTCTTTGGCGGTTCCAAGCTTGGTGTCAACAATGAAATTCTCTTCCCCGCTCCAATGTATTATAAAGGAGAGGCCCGCTTCACCGGCGGCGACAACCATGGCGTTCAGTGGTCAGACAAGAGCACCGAGGTTATCTGGCGTGGTGTCGCAACAGGCGGCAAAAACCGTGAGAACACCTGGCGCGGCTTCCAGCGCCACCGCTTCGTCGCCATGAATAATGCAACAAGGGTGCGGCTCGCCGAAATTGGCGCGGCGGCACCTGACAACTTTGCCATGCCCGATAAGTCCTACGGCATCCGCGCTCAGCATGACGGCCGGCTGGGAGAATGGCTGGGCAACCTGACCAATGTAGGCCTCACTGATCTCAGCTGCGAGCCGCCGCAGAAAGACTTGAAGTGCTTTTACAATGACGACGCGTTCCAGCTCGCCAAGGGCGTGGAACTTGCCAAACAATTCGACAGCAAATTCCTCCCCGACATCGACGGCAACTCCTTCTCCGGCCGCTACGTCGGCTTTCTCCGTTCCACGTCGCTCCCAATCAAAAGCACTGTCTGGCGCGAGTGGCACGATACTCGCCTCGTCGCCTGGAAGCACTTTGTGCCCATGGACAACCGCTTCACCGACTATTTCGGCATACTCGACTACTTTGTCGGATACAACGGCCAGGGCGGTCACGATACCGCCGCCGAGAAGATTGCCACGGACGGCAAAGAATGGGCAGACAAGGTGCTGCGCAAGGAGGACATGGAGATTTACGTGCTACGCGTACTTCTCGAGTACGCACGTCTGCTTGACGACGAGAGGGAATCCCTCGGCTGGGTCGCCGACGTGCAAAAAACTCCGTCCCTGACGAAGAAGTGGCGCAGCTGGTGATGCACCACGACGACCCTGGCAAAGTACTCGCGATTCCGAGATCACGGGATGATTACTCGATGAGCGGGTGAGCTTTTTATGATGGATTTTAAAATAGAGCAAGCGGATCTTTTCCGGGGTCTCGTCTTGTTTTTTTTTTTTTGGCTTCTTCTCGATAACGTGGAGCCTTCCTGGGTTTTAGCTGGACTTGTCATGATATCCCGTTTAGACGATGCTATCGTTCTTGTATTCTTACCATTTGTCTATTCTTCTTCTTCTTCTTCTTTTATGGTGTGTGCGGGAGCGGCGTTGGGCGGACTTTTGATAATGTGTAGATACAAGTTAATGCCAAACATTGGCGTTCTTGCCAGCGCTTGAAATTTATACCTACTTAGTAGGTCTCGCGTACCTGAGCTATAAGAACATAAAGGCGCAAGCTGTTGCTGATTGTGTACAAAGTCGCGAAAAAAATATCGAATCTATTGGTGTCTAACCCTGGTATTGTTGCTTGTCTCCCAGATGAACTTCCTTTGCCCGACAAAAATATACATCTGTAGAATGCGAACCTCCAAGTCTAGTCATACGCATGTCTCTGCCCCTCTAGAAACCCAGGCCCTGCGCTCCCGACTTGGTATCCTCGTCGTCGCCGCCGAGGCCGCCGCCGTCAGCCCTCTCGGCCCTGCGACCCAGCAGCTGGCGGTAGTCCGGGCGAAAGGGCCAGTCCATCCAGGCGTGCATGATCTCGAGCCACTGGGCCTCGTTGATGGCGCGGGCGGACAGGTAGCTCGCGCTCCCGGAGAGCGGGGAGCCGCCGCGGCGCGGGTCGACCAGGCTCGGGCAGCGGGCGGCCTCGGTGCCGAAGCCGCCCCAGAGCCGCTCGAGCCCGTGCTGCAGCGGGCCAAGCGTGTTGGCGAACCACAGCTGCAGCAGCATGTCGGACATCTCGCCGGACCGCGACGTGGCGCCGCCGTACTGCCGCAGCAGCGGGTCCATGCGCTGCTTGGGCTGCACGTCGAGGAGCGCCGTCGGCGCGTTGGGGAAGAACTCGCCGGCGCGCGAGGTGAGCGGCTCGTAGTCGCGTCGGTCCCAGAGCAGTGCCGGCGGGTCCTGCCGGAACAGGTGGTAGCTATCGATGATGCGCCAAAGCTCGGCCGACTTCTTCTTGCTGAGGCGACTGGCGGCCTCGTACCAGGCGGCGTCGCAGGTGGCAAATTCGTCAGCGGTGTTGGAGCCGTAAAGCCCGGTCGCCTGGATGCGCTGTCGGAGGAGCTCACCGTATCTCGAGTGTAGCTTCCTCTCATGTCGGTCGCGAGATTCAAGCGAGTATAGGCGGCCGCTGGCTGCCGGGCTGGTGCTACTTGTATGGTTGTCCGTGTCGCGGAGGTGCTGCAGTTCTTCGAGATATGGTCGTTTTAGATCCGGCGTCAGCTTTCCAGCAAGCTCAATTCCCATGTAGGACAGAGGGTCATCGCTGATCTGCTTGAATAAATCGGTTTGACGATGTGAAGGCATCTCCATGCCGAGGGCCTCCATCCTGGCCATGGCGTTGGCGCAGGATTCAATGTCGATCCAATTGTCGCGAAGCGCGTTACGCCGTTGAAGGTCAATGCTGCTGCCGCAAATTTCGTGTAATGACTCGCATGATAGTTCTACCTCAAAAGCGCTGCGTTTTCGGCGCAGTAAGGAACGTGGCAGGATGCGATGCTTGTCGTCATCGTTGATCCAGACGAGGAAGCGCACAAGCCCGTACTGCTGCATCAAGGAGCTCTGTCTGATGCTTGAAATGAACTGGTACAAAATCATGGTGCCAATGTGGGCGAAACTGCGCCATGGGCGCTTCGGACACATGGACAGATTGACCGTCACGAGCAGGGTGTCGTTGCGTTTCGGCTCCTGACCGGGTCTGAGCTTCGTTTGGCGGCTGAGGCGCGAGGCCACTGTCTCCTCCAAGTCTTTCCATAGTATGCCCGACTTGGCCACGGCTTCGACATTGGGCTTTGCCAGTAGGTCGCCAAGGTACGGCTTGTAAAAGCCGGCATCGGGATCAAGCATGAGATGCTTGCGCGGCTGCACGGCGTCGTGCAGTGCACGACTCCAGATTCCCACACCCGGGTTTATGTCGACCAAATCGCATCCTCGATGTCTTTCAAGCGTGTGTCCGATATAGTTGATGATGTCGGCTACAGCGACACAAGGATCAGCAAGCTGGCATTTGCGCGTGCCTTGCACAGAGGTTGAGGCAAAACGGAGAACTCAAGGAAAGAAGGGTCAGGCGCTTACCGCAGAGCTCGTGGCTCACTACATTGACTCTTCGTGTATCGACGACAGAGGTTTTTGATCGGCGTAGCTGCTTAGAGCTCCACAGGCCGGTGTCAAGAAGTTGTTGCGCAATGACAGTCTCTGCCTTGAGAGAGTCGGCCGGTGGTACGCGGGTCTTCTTGGTCAGGGAGGCAATACCACGGGAGAGCCTGCAGGGGGGACAGGCTGGACAGAAAGTCAGCTTGCGCAAGAGCGCTCGCCTGGATGCCGGGCAGCTGGTCATCTCAAGGTTGGATAAGGCAAGCCATATTTCGAAGTCGGTGCTTTGGTCGAGTAGAATGATTGATGAAGGCGTCACCGGTTGCGACAGCAGCAACTTTTTTAGTGGAGCCAGCGAAGTCACCGAATTCTGTGTCTCGAATGCGCCAGGCGAACACGGCTTTGACATGAAGACATGACGCCAGCGACTTTCCAGCGATGCAAACACCACAGAGAAAAACAAGACAGATAAACTAAAGGGGAGGAGTAGAAAAATTGTGCCCATGCCATGCTGTCATGTCAAGTCATCTCCCAGGCCTACCCATTCTCCCGTGGATCTGCAAGGCCCGCCCGCCCGACCCGAAAGCTCAAGCACTACAGTGCAGTACATCAAATTCTTGTAGCATAGAAGCGAATGAAACAGAAAATGAAACCAGAAGAAGATGGAATGTGGATAGGAGTGAGAATGTGAATAAGAAAAGAAAGAAGAAAGAGAAGAAAAAAACTCCCATGACGCCACTATCCCGTTTACAATCGCTGCATGATCCGTGTAAATGTCCAACATTAAGCCCCCTCGCTGCCAAACTCGTTCGTCCATGCCACTTGCTGCTCGATGTCGTCTTTTGATACTGTTGGGTGCGAGTCTTCCAGGGCCACCTCAAAGTCCTGGACGCTGACATCGGGAGCCAATAGTTCTTCTGACTTTACATCGTCATACGTCATTTCAATCTTCTTAGCATCGCCCGGTGAGCAGGGTGTGAGCATGCGATTTCCATCCTTCATCACCTATCATCACTCTTGTTAGCCACCATTCGTCTTCTATGCCAGCTCCTCACGGTTCTTACAGCTTTGAAGTGCGTTGCTTGGAGAATCTTTCTGACTGGCCGCATCAGTGCGTGCTGCACAACGTTGGAAATGTCGCTGCCAGAGAAGCCGTCCGACTTTGCTGCCAAAGTGCTGTAGTCACTTGTTTGCAGGGTAGTATCGGTATCGCCAATGGCAAGCTTGAACATTCTAGCCCGGCCATTGACGTCCGGCAGCCCGATGTGAACACGTCTTTGAAATCGCCGACGAATGGCAGCATCGAGTTGCCAGGGAATGTTGGTGGCCCCGAGGACCAGTATCCCCTTGCTGTCATTTCCGACACCATCCATTTGAACCAATATTTCCGTCTTGATGCGTCTTGACGCTTCTGATTCACCCTCACCACGCGGTCCACAAAGCGCATCGATTTCGTCAATGAAGATGACGGATGGTTTGTTCTCCCTGGCCATGGAGAAGAGTAGCTTTACAAGCCTATAAGCGGGATATTAAGCAACGTAAAAAGCACGCGAATATGCTTCTGAAGACTCACTTTTCACTCTCACCCATCCATTTGCTGACCAGGTCAGAGCTGCTTATACTGAAAAAGGTACTGTTTGCTTCGGTGGCAACAGCCTTGGCAAGATAACTCTTGCCTGTACCTGGGGGCCCGTACAGGAGAATGCCCTTCCACGCTTGGCGCTTGCCCTGGAAAAGTGTGGGAAACTTGATTGGAAGCACGACAGCCTCCTTGAGCGTCTCCTTTGCCGCCTCGAGACCGGCGATGTCCTCCCACCGTACATTAGGTCTCTCCTGTAGAATGGCCCCGGAGAGCGCGTTTCGCAGCTTCTTGCTGTCGTCATCCTCGTTCGCAGCCTTGCTCTTGCCACCAGCACTGGACCCGTTAGCTCCCATGAGGCCTTTTCCCCCGCTGGCGTTGCTATCAGCCTCGGCTTGAAGGAACTGCTTTAATTTTTCGGCGCGGTCGAGATATGTTGCCATTTTTTCCTGCATAGTCGCCTTGAGGGCCTTGTTCTTCTCCCACTTGAGAGCCTTGACCCATAGCTCCATGGATGACATGTATAGATCGAAGGCCTTTTGGTACTCTTTGTTGTGATCTGCTGCAATCGCTTTTTGCACTTCCGCGATTGCGCGGTCTCGGAAATTTGTAGACATGGTGACCGACAGCGGCGGCGAGCTGGGCCTGATGCACGTAACGTCGCCGAAAGAGAGGGAGGGACGGTATACGGAAGGTTGTCCCGGCCGAGCGATGAGAGATCGGCGGTGGAGGAAGCTGCAGCACGTTCGCGGATGATGAGTGCCGCCACGATGACGAGCTGGATTTCAAGCGTCCGTCCAAGAGCCGAGTCAGTCGTCACAATATCTATGCGTGGCTGCCTATGTAGGTACCATCCATCCAGTATCTGATGGGTGATGGTGGGTGCAACATTGGCGGGGTAACTGCCTAGTAGGGAACATGTACCTATCGGGGCGGCTTCAGATCTGATGCTGGCGGGTCAGATTTTTGGCGACGGCCAGCTTCAGCGGCGGCAATTTCGGGTGGCGAGCAATAATTGACGCCGGATCTTTGCTCATTATTGGCTGGATATAGGGAGAATATCCTGCGCACAAGCGATATACAGTCCGCCCGCCATGGCTGACGCACAGGCTCGCTTGCAGGGACTCTCAGAAGACTACCAAAAACTGCAACGTGGTGAGTCGGGCGGTGATGAGCAAAGCGTCTCGGACCGGTTCTAATAGTCAGAGCAGAGCTCCAATCGTCTGTAGACTCGAGACAGAAGCTCGACGGGCAGCGTCAGGAAAATTTGAGCGTGCAAAAGGTACAAGCACCGACTAAGCGTACTTTTTGGGGGTTCACGGGTTGACTTTGACAGGAGTTTGAGATTCTGGCCGAGGATGAAACAATTTACAAACTGTCCGGTCCTGTTCTCCTGAAGCAAGAAAAGTTTGAAGCGGAGAACACGGTAAAGGGCAGGTTGGATTTTATCGGGAAAGAGATGTAAGTCTTTTATTCGCTATGCCATCTGTGCCACGAGATCTGACAAGATCAGGTCCCGTCTAGAGACACAAATCAAAGACACCCAAGGGAAAATTGAAAAGAAGCGATCAGAGATTATTCAAGTCCAGTCTACTCTGCAACAAGCTGCTGCCGGCCAGGCAGGCCAATAAGGCAGCGACGAGGTCGTTGCTGAATGAAAAGCGGGATGGACGGAATAAAATCTTTAATAAATTGAGAAAGTCCAAGCAGCATCCGGTTGTTTGTTCCATCTAAAATTTTCGAAGAAATGCAGGGTATGCATCATGGTTGCAGAAGAGATGCATTTGTGTTTTGTACCTGATGATATATACCGCCTATACCTATGAGCGTGTGCCCCCATAGGTATGCAGAAGTGAGGTGGCGGCGGCTTGTCTAGGAAGACACTCAAAATACTAAAGGCGCAATCAAAAATATATATATATATATATATATATATAGAAAAGCATGATAGTAGTAGTCAAAAAAAAAATCCCCCTTATAAATCTCTACCATGCAGTATCACCTCCTTCACGTCGCCCCGTCATGTGCATACTTACAAACGCATCATGGAGGGGGCGGGCGCGCGTCTGTCACAAATGCTATGACGCAGAACCTAACTACTCCAAGCACCCAGCTCGCAACCTATTAGCCCTCCACCACCTCTGCGGCCAGCGCCTTTTTCGTTGCACACGAAGCTTTGCCGCGAGATGAAGCAAAAACTCGCGATGCACATCCTTCCTACAAAGTCACGATAGGGAGTGTGGGTGGAATGCGATTCAAAGAGATTCACATGGACTCCCGTCTGGCCATGAGGCCCGGCAAGCCGCCGGGCATCCAGAACCTCGTTGCTCAGGCCGAGAACTTTTCTTTCAACGTCAATATACCCTTGCGACGATGGATACGCACAGCCGAGACGCTGTGCCAAGAAGTGAATTTCTTCTATCCCAGGCTTTTCCTCCGAGTCCATGTCGCTGACTGTGAATGCAGGCGGCGTTTGCCATGTCTGATGGCGATTACGGGCGAGCCTACATGATGCTATACCGGCACTCCGTGCTGGTGCTCAATTATCTGGGCACACATCCCGACTACAAGGACCCCGCAGCACGCAAATCTGTCAAGGCTCTACAGGGCCGCATAGGGGATGTTATTCAGGAACTAGAGATGCTGAAGCCCGCTATTGAGGACAACATCCTAGACTGGCAACGAATGCAGCCAGATGAGACACGACAGCTGGAATCTGTCGCGAACGCAGCAGCTGCATCTTCGTATGCGGACTATGCGGCACAGGACCCGACACTTCGACGCCAGACGACGATCCTCGACGCTGCTGATCACCAAGAATTGGCTGTGGACCTGGCTCAAGAAGAGCTAGGTCGACGTACTCGAGCCAAGCGCAACAAGCACGAGGGCTACGGCTCGCAGACAGCGTCTCTGCGGCCATATTTTGATAGCTGGAGAAATGGTGGTGATGGGCAGGGAGACGACAATGACTTGCAGCGACAAATGGCCACGGTGCGCGACAATCTTGATCGAAGGGCAGAGCAACAAAGAGATTATGATGACGAGGCCGGTCGTGGGCGGCTTGGGGCAGACCAATATCGTTACCCATCGGTTCTCAAGTCACGGCCGGTCAATGTGGACAGCCAACGGCAGCCGGAGCGACCGCCAAAGTACCCCGCTCTCGCACCAGAGAGGTCGGGCAAGGAGCCGCGACATACGTGGCCTGCGAGCGAGCCGCCGCCTGTACCGCCGCCACGGCCTCAGAAGGAATGGCAGGTGGCGGCGCCTGGTCCCGCGGTGCCGACAAAGTCGTCTCTGAGCTCGCCGCCGATTCCGCGAAAGGAGCGGCTGACTTTTAAGCCCGGCGCTTATCTGGAGAACGGAGACCCGATCCGGTCAATGTTCATACCCAGTAAGCTGCGACGGACGTTTCTAGAGATTGCGGCAAAGAACACGGCAGCGGGCCTCGAAATGTGCGGCGTGCTCTGCGGGAGTCCAGTTAATAACGCGCTTTTTGTGCGCTGCCTGATTATTCCGGAGCAAAAGTGCACGTCGGACACGGTGGAGACGGTGAATGAGAGCACCATGGCCGAGTATTGCATGAACGAGGACCTGCTGGTGCTGGGATGGATTCACACGCATCCGACGCAGACTTGCTTCATGAGTTCGCGTGATCTGCACACGCATGCCGGCTACCAGGTCATGATGCCGGAGAGCGTGGCGATAGTCTGCGCGCCAAAGTTTCAGCCTTCGTATGTTTTTCTTTTCAATTAATTTTTTTTCTTTCTTGTTTTCTTTCTCCTTTTTTTAAGGTCGAGAGAAGCACTAATGTTTTGTGTGGTAGATATGGCATATTTCGACTCACCCATCCACCGGGTCTGGGACATATCCTGGAGTGTAAGCAGTCGAGCACATTCCACCCACATTCAATTGATAATCTCTACTGCGAGACGGAACATCCTAGCGGCCATGTGTATGAGAGCGACAAGCTACCGTTTTACGTGCAGGATCTACGAACAGGGAAACATCAAGGATGAGGCCGCCACTGCGCGAGCCTCTCTGGTGAGAATGCCCGAGTCCGACCGAGTATCGCGTTGCAGATAGATGGTGAATGTGCGCGCTTGCAAAAGGTTTCATATTTTCGTGCTGGTTCATTCATTGGCTGCGAACCCCTGCTCAACAACGGTGTGTGTTGGTTGTTCTCGGCAGCATGCCGGGGTCCCCCCCTGCAATAAGTTTATATGTATGTCCCGTGGGGGTTCATGCGGGACGAATCGAGGTACATGCGCAAAAGAGGAAAGAAGACACACTTCAGATGTTTTCTTACTCTTTTTTTTTCTTTTTCTCCCCTCTAGCAGGGGCTTTGTTTGAGATTTCCCGGCTGTCGGTTGGTAAGGAAATGGTTGGTCTTTATGGGAGACTTGGAGGTTAGGCGGCTACTGAGGGCGAACCATTTGTCTGACATCCCCCCCCCCCCCCCTTCACTCATAATCTAGACCCTTTCTCGGCAAACTGGTATCAACAAGTCAATTCACACCTATGCGACAGTCACTCTCGGTTGTGTCTGCTCGCTGACTGCGCATCTTCAGCCACATTCACTCATCCATGCACTCACTCATTACGAGCGTCTTGTGTATTTCTACCTGCTGCTTCTATTCGAGCCTAGAAGGAAACGTTGTCTCGAAAGAAAATAGAAGCGCCGATTCCTTTCACGAGTGGTAGCACCAATCCTTAGAATGCCAACCTTAAACCTCCCCCCCCCCCTCCCTTGCACCACGCAACGTTGTAAGGGGGGTTAAAAAAGCACTTGCTTAAACTACTTGCAGACTATGATTTCTATTTTGCCCATTGTGAAACCCTGCCAGACAAGGAGGAACGACGGAAGGGGGAGGGGCTCGGAAGTTACAATGTCGGTGTCATTGTGAGTCTTATACACAATGAACTCGGGCTTCAAATCTTCCTTTTGATTCCTCACTTACAAAGAAAAAAAAAATCTATATCTCACCTCTTCTCATTGTCCTCTCTCTCTCTCTCTCTCTCCAAGCACTATTAATACTCACCCTCTTTCCCCC
>JAFEME010000245.1:0-42682 GCA_018831755.1 Niveomyces coronatus | reverse complement strand
CCCCCCCCCCCCCCCCCCCCCCCCACCTCTTCCTCTCTTTTCTCTTTACAGCTTGCCCAGACATACCAGTTTCATCATTTTCATCATGTTGGCTGCCCGGAGCTGACACCCGCTCTGCCGGCCCGCTACAGCATCCATGTCGTGACTATCATCCATTATACCTAGACTCGACGACATATCCCTCCCCCGTTGGCACAACGCGGCTTACCCGCCAAGATTGGAGAGACCCGCATGCCCACGCAACAGCAGCGATATGCTGCAAACCTCGTCCTTGAACCTTCTTTGCTCAATTATCGTTCCTTCAACCCTAACTGAAAACCCGGATACGACACAACGAAAGACCAACATCACGCTCGGCTGTCTGGGTGCTAGCAGCACCAGCGAGTGCTCTCCCCTCTCTCCCTCCGACGTCCTCCGGACGACCTTTCTCCGCCGCCGCCGCCCTTCCGCCCGCCATGCCCGAGTCATCGCATCAGATGCTCCCGCCATCGGCGCAATCCCTAAACACCTTGTACACGCGTGGCGGCAACAGAGCCTTTCACAACTACTACAACGACTATTCACACATCACCGACGCAAATCTGCGACGACGTTTGGCTCTGTCAGACGTCGACAAGGTTCCGTTTGGAACTTGCCGTACGTACAAAGCGCTTGCCCTTCTGAACCGTCGATGCCGTCGCCATCATTAGACGTGCATATCAAGACTAACGAGAGGGTAACGTCAACAGATATTCGTGCTGTCCTAGTTGCCGGCGCTGGCTTTCTCCTTGACTCTTACAGCATATTTGCCATCACTTTCATCTACTCCTTAGTCGGTTTGGCGTACTATAGCGACGATGGAGGCAAGGGCCGTCTACCAAAAACTGTGACTCAGGCTCTCCAGGGGTCCACAACGGCTGGTATTGTTGTTGGCATGATACTGTTTGGGTGGCTAGCTGAGTACGTCGAGACTTGATCTTCATCTTGCTGCACTTAGCCGCGGCTCACACGAATTAGCACCTATGGGCGTCGTCGCATGTACGGCATCGAGCTTGGTCTCGTTGTTTTCACGATCTTCAGCTGCGCCATTGCTGCTGGCAGCCCCTCCATGAGCGCTCCAGGGATTCTAATCTTCTGGCGCATCTTGATGGTACGCTTCACATTTTTCCCATTGCAACACGGCAGGCTAACCCTCGTTTGCAGGGTGTCACCATTGGCGGCGACTACCCGCTCGCGAGCGTCATCACGGCAGAGTAAGGACTTAACCGTCGTCTCAATCTAATGGACAATCTAACGTCGACAGATTCGCTCCGACCAGGTGGCGCGGCGGCATGATTGCAGCCGTCTTCTCCATGCAGGGCCTCGGCCAGCTCATGGCCGCTATTGTCAGCCTCATCACGACGGTCGCCTTCAAAAGCTCCTTCGAAAATATTAGCCCCAAGGCACAGTGCGATGCCGCTTGTCGCGTCGCCGCGGACCGCTCATGGCGCATCATTGTCGGCGTTGGCGCCATACCCGCCTGCTTGGCCATGTATTACAGAATCACCATTCCCGAAACTCCACGATACACGTTCGACGTTCAACATGACGTCGACAGAGCCGACGCGGATATCCGCGCCTATGTTTCGAGCGGCAGACCAAAAGAAGCCTCCTCTACGACCAACACACAATTGAACCCGTCTACTTTGGCTGTTCCAAAAGCGTCGTGGGCCGACGCCAAAGAATACTTTCTCCAGCCGCATAACATGCGGGCATTCGTCGGAACAATGCTTTCCTGGTTTTTTCTGGTGAGAACTCACTGAAATCGACTGACCGCATGCTATTGGCTAACCGACGACCAGGATCTCGCTTATTATGGACTTGGGTTAAATATCAAGGTTGTGTTGCACGCCATCGGTTACGCGACAGGCGAGTCTTTGTACCACAAACTACGGAATCAAGCCCTCGGGCTCATTATTTTGACCTGCGCCGGTTCGCTTCCGGGTTATTGGACTGCCATACTAACGGTAGATACCGTTGGGCGCAAGCCCTTGCAAGTCTTCGGCTTTATCTTCCTTACCGTCGTCTTTGGCGTGCTCGGTTTCATGCTGCATGATCTCAGCGAAGGAAGTATGCTGGCTCTATACATCATGGGCCAATTTTTCTTTAATGCTGGTCCGAATACAACGACATTTATCGTGCCGACTGAGTGCTTTCCGACCAGATATCGCGCCACTGCCCACGGAGTTTCGGCCGCAATGGGGAAGCTCGGCGCTCTCGTCGCCCAAGGCATAAGTGCGCCACTACTCAAGCGACGAGTCCCCGCTGTCGGGACGCAGCGCAGTGGGCAGTCGTGCGCGCCGCCACTGATGAATCGTCTTCTACAGCTCTTTGCGCTGTTCATGCTTCTTGGTGCCATTGTATCTCTACTTATACCCGAGACAAAGGGCATCACGCTTGAAGAGTTGTCTGGTGAGCCGCACACGAGCTACAACGATGGCTGCAACGGTAGTATAAAAGAGTTCCATCCACCGCGACCCTGGTGGCATCCATGCGAGCTCTTCGGTTTCTGCGGCGCCGGTCAGCCCGCGGGATTCAGTTATCAGCGCTCTGGGCGATGGCGCTCTGCACGCGGTCGCGGCGGGGGCAGCCAGTACACATCGCCACGCATCGGTATAATGTCGACTCCGGCAGGACATGTCACGCCTACAGCCGACTTCACCGAGGTGGAACATGGGGCATCCTTTTCTTGGCGTCGTTTATTGGGGAGAAACGAGCATTCACATCAAAAGCGAAAGCTGCCCAGCACGACAGACAGTGAGGAGATTGCCATGATGCGCCGCGATACGGGAGGGCCTAGTGAAGGCGCTTTAAACGAAATGACATCTGCGCAAGGTCATCGTGGCGGCAACAGCAGCCGCAGCAATGGTTTCATGAGCGGCGCTACGGCCGTAGCAGCAGCAGCGAGCAGTGCGAATGCGCCGAGTTGGGGCGCAGGCTGGGGTCGAATCGATCGCGGAGCAGCCGCGCCGTCATCTGAGCTGCGAGATGTAGGGATGTTGCTGAAGAGCTGACGACGAAGACATATGCTGTCGATGCGGCGCGTTTTGTTTATGCATTGTATATTTTGTGATTTTTGTATATACCCACGTACATTTAGATGGAAATGATGAGCTCACGCATATGTATCGATTCGGGACCTTGAAGGTTGTGACTGACGGAGCTGTGGCTATCTTTATCGAGGACATGTAGGCTCCTCGAGACGATTTACGCTGCCGCAACGTGGTACGAGATTATCGGAGGGTGTTTGTGACGAAACAAGATATCCAGCTCCCTTTACGACTCCATCAGGTAACCACGAGATCTCGGCACCATCAACGCGGTCTCGGTCTCACAGCTCCATCGCTGACAATTAATCAGTTGCAGCTAGAAGCAAAGTTCGTTGGGTCAGCATGTCTAAGCGCAGTTCACAGGGTGGCGGAACGTACCTGCAAAACGGGGCGCAGACGCTATAAGCCTCCGACTTAAAGGCGCCACCCTCGCAGCGCGAGTTGACGTTGGGCGCGTGGCAGTAGCCCTCGAGGCGGGAGGCGCAGGTGAAGCTTCGACTGGCGGCGAGGGCCTCTTCGGGCACGGGGGAGGCGGCGACGAGGAACGCGGCGAGCACGAGTGCGACGATGGTCTGGGGGTCGAGTCAGCGACTGCTCTTCTTTTCGCTCCAAGAGAGAGCGCAAATAAAAAGCAGGGGCCGAGAAGGTATGGAATGGGAGAGCATTTGTACCTTCATATTGGGATGGGGATCGGTGAGGTGACTTTGAGGCGATATATGCAGAGGCCGCAACGGTGATCAGCGAAGCGGATGAAGTCACATCCACGCCTAGAGTTGCTGGAGTGCGGGTCGGTAGGACTACTTATGCTTGTACGTCGAAGAGGTGAATAAAGTGTCTGGAATGGAAGGCTTGTGATGGTGAATGAATGTCTCAGACTTGATGGGACGGGCCCCCTTGCCCTAATACCTCACAACGACGAATCGGATATGATTTATAATTAGCTAGGCATGCATGTTCTGATGGATTGAAAGCGAAACAAGCATCGCATGTCTCGGAAGCCTACAGCACGTGAGACAAGCAATGCTGTTCCTTGGTGATGAGCCCGTCGATGCATCACGTGGCAGTGTCCTTCCACCAACAGGCGAGAGTCTGCCCTAGTCATCTACGGGATATCCTGTCGAGTTTGTTCCTTGTTTTGACAAAAGCAAAGGTCTCGAAGGGGCTGGGCAGAGGGTAAAGCTGGGCTGTGCCTGTTGTAATGGTCAACGGACCGCTTGACCCTGTTGGTTCTCCCTCGCGGCACCGACCGCGTTGAGCAAGGAAAGCCCGCGCTTCGTGTTTACAACTGAGACCTGTTTGACATGGAGGGCGCTCGGACGTATGCAAGGGGTGTGTGTCTTCGCTCCCCCAGACTTTCTATTTTAAGAAAACGGTAGGCCTTGCTTGTTGTTGTTATTTCCACATTCATTCTGGCAATACTATCTATGGGCTTCCTATTATTCTGCCTCATGTCTTAGCTTCGAGGCTTCGAGACCCTCGAACTAGACTCGACGGCGTCGGCGCAGCATTCTCGGCTACACGCCCTTACTTTCCACATCTAGCACGGTAACGACAGAAACTTCTAGCAAGTTTACGACTCGGCGCCTTCCCAGGCCTTGATCTGTGAGGATCAGGAATTCATTACTTGTCTTCGAATACGGATAGTGTCTTGTCCTACGTTAAAAGATTCTTTGCGCAAAGTTGGGTCGTGTCTCGCATAGGCGTGGTCTAGAAGCAGACTATGTATTACCAGGACTCAGACACCATAGGTTTTGCTCTTATGCCGTATTACTCGCATATGGGAAAGGTCACGGTTTGAGTCAAATCCACACGCTATAAAAAGTGATGTCCTAGAAAACATAAAGCATAGATTTGCGCTCGAATACATGTATTCCATGACCGACTCCGCTGACATACCAATTCAAACAGAAACTTCCTGTAAATGCTAGAACACAGCGCTGTCATAATTCATCATGGCCTCATATCATCATGTCATCTACCAAAAGCCCCGTACTTGACCTGAAGCCGTCCCTGTCGACGAACGCGACTATCCACCGTCTCCCGTCGTCCCAGCAGGGAGCCAACAATCCTCATCACCTTCCGCCTCATCATGAAGCAAAACTCCGCCAGCCTCTTCCTCCAACTCGCCGCCACCACCACCACCTCCTCCTCCTCCTTCTTGGCCACCCTCTCCACCTCTACCTCAAACAGCCCGCTGTCCTCGTCGCCGACGACGCTCTCGCCCTGCCACTCCTCCACACACGTCTCGCAGCGGCAGCAGCAGCACTCGTCGTCGCCCCCCAGCGTCGTCGGGGACTCGCAGCTCATCCGCGGGCTGCCCCATGGCGTGTACGGCGATTCCGGGCTTTGTCGCTGCACGGTCGGGTCGCGGAGCGGCCGCCGCTGGCCGGAGAGGAGCGACTTCCACTCGCTGATCTCGGCGTCGCCGAGCCGCCGGCTGCGGGTGCTGCTCGGCGGGCTGAACGGCGAGCAGGGCGGCGAGAGGGGGTATGAGGCGTGCGAGAGGCGAGTGTGCGGGGGCGGAGGCGGGAAATGCTGAGCAAAGTCGTACAAGTATTGGCCGAGCGCGTCCGGACCTGGAGGGGGAGCATGGGTGGCGAAGCCCATGTACGAGAGTTTTCTGAGGGACATGATGGGTGTTGGCGCGTGTCGATGAATATCAGTAATATGCTTATTCGCGCAGAGCATGACGGTACACAGTAAAGTCTGGGAGGGGCAGGCTAGGAAGCATGCTGTTTCAATGTGTTGTTGTGCATCGCTGGCAGCTCCTGCCGTGCTGAACCTTGTCCGCGTCGGATTCTCCTCATCCTACCCAGTCGTCAGTGACTTGACACTTTCTTATCTTTCGTACCGGCTGGCTGACCTCGTACTTTTCGGCATATTCACTTTTGTCTATCATTTGCTTCTTTGGTTCAAGGTGGCTTGGGCATCACGCGATACGGTCCGTGACTGCTTCAAAGACTGCGGAACAATCAGAGCCCGAAAAGACACATGTAAGAGGCGTGGCCAACATCAATGGATAATTTGAGTGCGACCATGAAGTCGACAGAGCTCGAAGCTACCAATATACCGTCCGCCGTGAGAGCGCATGCTGTCTCATCTGCCCAAGTCCTGTCTGGAAACTGTACCTAGAAATAATAAAAGCGATCAATTTTGGACATGCTGCTCCTCGTACTTTCGCCCAAATCAGACAGACAGTCTAATAAAAAAATTACCCATAGCCATTATATCCATAAAGAGAAAAGACAGTGTTCCGATGCCAGGTCCCGGCGAGAGAGGACGCCTAAAAAACACAGTCTGTAGATGAGAGCACGCATCAGAGGTATATATCAGAAGAAGAAAACAAAAGAAAAAACGAGGATATGAACCGAGCAATAACAGCATCCTCTCAGTCCTCATCCACCCAGCCATCACCGCCCACGTCATCATCAATCTGAATCGTCGTGCCTAGAGCTTCCTTGCCCTGCCGAATCATGTCCTGCAGACGCTTGTTAAATGCAGAAATGCGCACATCTGCGTCCCGCTCCTCCATCTTTCGACGCGCCGCCAGGTGCTTGGCCTCTGCGTCGAGCCGCGGGCTGCACGTCTCCTCGCCGGCGTCACCGCCGCCACCTCGGCTCGACGCAGCAGAGGCCGCACTGTTGGCGCGCCGATGCGAACTCGTGGTGGTCGTGGCCATGGTTGGCACCGTGTTGCCGCTCCGTCTCCGCCGATGACCGAGTTCGCCGCCACCAACGCCGCCGCCGCCTCTATTTCTCGACTGCGCGCCAGACCGGGAATGGTTCAGTTGCAAGTGGTGCGACGGCGAGGCGGTGCTAGCGGTGCTAGCGGTATTGCGGTACGGGGTCGTGGCCGCAGAGGCAGGGGAAGCAGGCTTGGTCGGCGATGAGGATCGTGGGGAGGCGTACGAAGCCGAGGATAGAAGCGGAGGACGCTGGTCGGCGGGTGAGTCTGAAGGGGGCAAGAAACGAGCAGCTGAGGTTAGGGATGCGCCGGGGTTGCTGGGCGTGGTGGAAATACGACGGCCGGTAGTGACGGAGGGCGCGTAGTTGCGGTTCCGGGTTGAGGATCGGTAGCCGCCACTGCTTTTCCGCGGAGTACCACCAGAACGTCCGCTTTTCGCTCCATCATTCACAATCACCCAGCTACGGCCCACGTCGTCTGTGTGCGTCGTCTGGCGGCGCTTCGTCGCATGGGCAAGGCCGGAAGCTGTCGGCGTCTCTTCCAGCGTAGGGTTCGCATCGTGGGTAGAGGTGTAGGGGGAAAACTCATTTAGATATCCGTTCTGCGTAGCGGGGAAACGGCCGGGCACGCGCTGCTCGTAATCGTCGTAGTGGTAATGGTAGCTATATGAGTATTCGTCGGCCGGCGGCATGGCGACATCGTCACTGTCCACCACGGCCCCCGTCTCAGTCATGGCGAAGCCGCGACCGCCACCGGCATAGAACCCCTTAAATGCGCCGGCTTTGCAAAACTCCCAGACGCGGCCTACGACGCCTCCCACCACATTGAAGGCGGCCGTACCCCATCCGCGCGATGGCGAGTCCGGGAGATCGTGACGAAAGAGGGATGTCGGCGGTGCACCAAGCGAGGCATCCACATCCTCGTCGGTGTCTGTTCGTGAGCGCTTCGACCCAAGAGCTGTTCTGTAGTCCGAGTCCGAGTACATGCTCTCGCTCATGACACTGGAGTCGACCATGCCCGGCGTGTCCAGCGAGCCAGCCAGGACGTATGCCTTGACCGGGGTGTGCTGGGGCCGGGCGGCGGCACCGAAGAGGTTTGCCGAGGCGGGCGCATCGTAGCCGCCACGGGAGTGGGCGTTGCCTCGCACTCGCTTGCGGTTCGGGGTCGGGTCGAGATAGGCTGAACCAGAGGGTGATGGCGAAGATAGCGGCGGTCGAAAAAGTAGCGTGGGCGAGGCTCTCGCCGCCGCTGCACCGACGTCCGTTTGGAATGCACCTGGCATGCTGAAGCTGGCGGGATATGTCATCTATGCGAGGGAGAGAGATGGAATGTTAGCAACGGTCGGGCGCACGCTGAGCATGTTTTCCGGCGGCTAGAGACTGCAGCATTCCCATCGATATCTAGATCCATTTACTTACAACTGGAAAATGCGTAGATTAAGGATGTATCACGGATGTTGGACAAGACACATGGCTAATCCAACAAGCAGGTGTCTAGGAGTCTGGGAGACTTGCGCTCACTTGAACTTGATGCTGCGCAGGTCTTATGCCGGAGTCGATGCTTGAGGGAACTTGAGTCTGGTATAGTCGATAGACACTCTGATTGTTCCTCGCTGCCGACAGATCCTGTTCCGCCGTGATCTGAACCAGAGCTGCTGCGTGCCGTGCGCCGCCTCTGCAGAATGTTTGGTGCAACTCGTGACCCCACCAAGATCGGTCGGTGGTGACCGGCCAGCCAGCAAAAGATGGAGCCGCTGGTCGTGTTGGTTGGGGGAGATCAGGTGATGTAGCAGGCAGTCCAGTATCGCACGCGACCGACGTGTGCGTACAAGAATCGGTGATGAATCTTTCCCTCCTTTTTTTTTTAAAATCGACAGATTTTAGCAAGATGCTAGATGGGGAGGGGAAGGGAATAAAATGCGAGATTATTTACAAATTGCATTATTAGGGCTCTGGCTGCTGGCTGTCCACCGCTACTCCATGTCGCAGATTGGCGGCAGGCCCTTGGCCGTGCTGGGCGGTGTGCAGGCGGCGCCTACAGCACGGCGATCAACCCCTAAATTCGATACTCCTGCAGTGCTGTGGAGCCAAGGTTTTAGCGAGCAGACCCCCTGTAGACTCACTGTCTCTGGCGGCGCTTGAACTTTTGCAGGCTCGAATTGACAATCCCTGTCTCGGTGCTCAGGGTCCGTTGCCATGACAGTCAGCAATATTGAGCGTGGGACAACAAAGTGCCGTATCGGGAAATAATTCAACATGGCCGACTCCGAATCTTCCGATTGGGCCTGATTACTTTAAACATTATTAACTACCAACTTAAACATGACCTATTCACGTCTTTCGAGAGCGCGGGACTCTATTCGCTTACTGGCCGTCTTTTACTTTGTTGAAGCCTCTCATGCGTACCACGTAGTCATGCTCGCCATGTATGGCAACAGCGAATGGCACAGGTGCAACTCGCACCACACGGCCCCAAAGCTCCTGCTTCTTACAAAATGATGCTCTTGTGTGCCATGCTTTGCTATCACAATGTGCGGCACACATTTCTCGTGGCGAATACTGTAGATTGACGATAGTATACTTCGAGCCCCGTCACCGTCGCGAAATGGCGTCCCTCGACGTCGGGGCAGATCTCTACACCTATGCAAGCTGGCGGTTCGTGGGGAATAAGCTGCAGATTGCCTACGTCGAGAGAGGTTTTCGCTTTCACATCACGGTCTCTCATGGCTCCTTTATTGACTCGCCCAGGGCTCTCAGCTATTTCCAAAGTCTATGCCAGCTGATCCTCGCTGGCGAGGCGAAAGACGAGCGCCTAATTCGCGGTTACGTGCGCCTCGTCATCAAGAGCCACGCTCCTCAATACGAGCTCATGGCTCCCAGTAGCCGATAGAACGGCGGGTCACTGACGCTTGCCCATCTTGCGACTGTACACGTATTCGAATTTGCTCACAGAGTTGTCTACGAGCGTCCGGTTGCCAGCCGCATGGCCGTTCATCTTCCAGAGCACTGCTCGGACCCTGCGGCAGTCGAATGTCGATTTCAGACGGAATTCCCAATCATCGACCCTGCACGTGTCAAGGTGCCGCACTGGTCGGGCTCCGCTCCATTGCTTGACACGGTGCACCGGCGCGTCATCTTGGACGACGTTTTTTACTTCTACAAGACGCTCCCGAGCGTCTTGGACGCACCCCGCGTGTTGCGCAAAAGCCTCAAGATCGCCGCCGCTGCTCAGCCGGATAGAGTTCACGTGGTCAGCCTCGCGGCCGTCGTTGCCGTCGCCACCAGGTTCTGCTGCGCCAGGGGGCTCCTGTACCACTGGATCCCGGACGTGGTGACTTTGGCCGACATCAAGGCCGAAGACACTCCGCCACCGCTGCGGGAGAAGTGGATAGGACAGATTCGTCGGACTGTCTACTGGCTGCATGACATTGGCACCGTCTGGGGGGACGTCAAGGCGGACAATGTACTCATCGACCGCAACCTCGACGCCATCGTCGCTGATCTGGAGGGAGTCTCGGCCAGAGACTGGATCGGCGAATCTCTGCCCGGCTCTGTGGAGGCGGACTTGCAGGGCCTGGCGAAACTCGAGGACTTCATTCGAAACAACGACTGCCCGCTTCGATATGGCACACCGTCAACCGAGGATGATGCTGAGACAATCGTAGATGATAGACAGGCCACACCATCAGCCGAGGAATGCAACACGACACCGCCTGCGGAACACAAAACAGAATCAACTGAGAGTCAATACCTGTTGATAGACGATGAATTCAACAGACTAGCAGCTCAGGAATTGTCTGCACTAACAGACGAAGAGTATGACAGTCTAACGATGCGGCTTTCAAACGTAATTTCCCGTGTGAGATCCCGTGCAAAAAAGGTCGCAGAAACTAGCATAGCCGGTGCCGGTCAGTGTAGCCAAGCGCCAACAGGCGAGCTGAACAAGTCGATAGGAGAGATAGGCTTGACGAGGGACGAGATGGACATGGTAATAAGCGAGATTGGCATGCCAACAGGCGAGATGGACATTTCAACAGGCGAGACGGACATGTCAACGGGCGAGACGGACGTTTCAACAGGCGAGAGGGGCATGTCAACAGACGAGATGGACATGGCAATCGACACGATGGACGTATCAACAAGTGCAGGGCATAGCCCGGCATCGTCTGTGGGATCCCATACAATGTCGCGCGTGTCATCCCATACAATGTTAGCTGAGGGAAGCGACTACTCAGGAGATACGGAATATGCTGGCAGTGAAGATGAACAAGCATAGCCATTAGTCCTTTGTGATGTTCTTTCTTTTTTTTTTGGGTTTCAGCGAGGTTTGGATTACTCATAAGCGAAATATGAATGCTGAAGCATGCTTTTACTCCGTCTATATGTGGTCGAGTCTATGTAGTAAGATGGATATGGTCAGGCATTTTCAATTTGGTAGACCGACGGCTTGTCGGAGTCGTCCTTGTCGGGCACCTCGTGCACCTTTGTACTTTTCTCGCGGCCCGTGACGCAGTAGCACTTGCGTCCGTTGTTTAGAAACGAGTCCGAGTAGAACCACCTCACTTCTCGAACGCTGTCCATGGAAATGTTGTTCACCTATCGATAGGCCCATCAATATCAGCTACATCACCAACATCGAGAAGGTCTACACCCTGTTGGGAGAGACTTACCTCTCTCGTAGCCAGCTCGACGCTGCTGCGGCCGAAGGCAGCTTCTGTCCGGCCCGGGTAGCCATCGCCCGGATACACGCAGAGGCCGAGGAACTTCCACGCGCCGTGCTCGATCAGCACACTCAGAAACTCTTGCACAAAGGCCTGCATGCGCATGTCGTGCCAGTCCACCACTGCAGCTTCCTGTCTGGCCTCCTCGCTACCGCTGGCGGCGGCGGCGAACTCGAGCGGGATGAGCCGTCCATCGACGAGGTTGACCTTCCACACGCACGGCTCTCCAAGCGTAGACTCTACGGGGGCACGGCAGTGGCGGGCCGTCGTCGTCGTCGTCGTACCCATGCCGGAGCCGGCGATGCCGTCGCTCCTCGTCGTCTCGAGCTTCTCGGTCATGCGCTCGCCGGGGCGGAGGGTGCAGTGCTTGTAGAGAAGGGCAAGGCCGAGGATGGACTCGACGTTGTGCCTGCGGAAGAGGTCCTTGATGACGCCGTTGGCGAGGCGGTCGCCGTGGCAGGTGTCAAAGGCGTAGAGGGCATCGCTGATGCTGGGAAGGGAGTTGTAGGCGGTGGTGGAAAAGGCGATGGTGCGGGCTGGCCGGGTCGACATGTTGGGCGGTTTAAGGGGGGGAGGGTGGGAAGGGGATTGCTGCTGATGGTCTGGTTGAGAGATGCATCAAGGGGTGTTCAAGGTGAAGGTCATGGATCTATGCTCAGTATGTTGAAACCGGCATGTAGAGAAGAGAAGCATATCTTGTTTTGCGAGTTGCTGTTTCTAATTTTCTAGGAGGCGAGCGATGGCTTACAAGACTATTATATATGCAATGTGCTTTCTTCGGGGATTTCTACGTGGTTTCTGTGTGACTGCCCGCCTCTCCTCGTGCTAATTTACATGACGAAAATCAAAAAGACGGCCGTGCGGTGGTTATTTTGGACGTGATTTTGCAAAAGGTCGCGAGAGGTTGTGGGTATAAGCGGCCAAGCTGCCATTGTGTTGAGTCTGGGGCGTCCCCAGAGGGACCGGGGGGGGCGTTGATGAATGACCTGCCCTGCCCTACCCTACCCGCCTCATCTCTCCAGGTTATCCCTGTTTATGCCATATTTCTGCACAAGATTGATGAGGGGGGGTTGAGATGGGTCAGGGTGTGGGAGAGACGGCAAGATCTTGACAGGGTGTGGTAAAAGACGGGAGGGAGGCAAGGCTGAGGCTTGGAAATCATACACTTCACTTTGGCTAGCCGGGTCTTCGCTTACAGAAATCCTGCTTTCCGGGAGGGAAGAAATGAAGAGAAAAAGGGAAAAAAAAAGATTGCCTGCCGGCAAAAGGGAAAGAGAGAGGACAACCGGCTGGGATGTGAGCGCGCGCTTGTGTGACGCCCCCGATGCGACGACGGTGCGTGGGGGGGCGCTTCATTCACGTCTGCAGCGAGCCGTCAATGTATCTTCTTCTTCTTTGTTGCGGCGTCTGGGCACGAGTCTCGTTGGTCGCACAAGAACGAGGGCGAGTCCTAGCACGATTTTGGGGTATGGAGAGGCGTTGTCCTGGGGCAGACGGCCGGGGAGCGTTCCGATTGCGTGGGAGAAGAGGAAAAGAGGGCTGGATGACTTTTGAAATGAAGACGGGCAATCATACACCGCCTGGATCCCCCACACTACTCCAGTCCAGGGGGGGGGTTCAAAGACACGCAGGAAATATCCATGATGCTTTGCATGCCTAGCCCCGACCAACAGCCAACGAACGATTCAGCGCAAGCTATTCATAGCTACTCTTGACAAAGAGCGTTCGTTTTTCTTTGCAGCTAGACATTTTAGTGAAGATGTATATTATGGTAAATAGAACGGCGGCCATGGATAAGAGGAAAAGGCAGTCGTGATCGGCAGTTGAAACAAAGACTGAGGTGAGGGCACGTAACACGGATACAGCCAGTCGGCGGCGCCGTGTAACGGGCCAGCCTTTCTTTTGGTAAAAAGTACCCAGAGGTTGTCTTTCTACATTGATGCAGAAATACACACAGACTATGCGTCTGTGCGAAAATACATGAAAAGTCCGAAGGGTGGCTTTTTTTTGTTGTCCGTCCATCAGCCCATTCCGACGTCACGGTTTCGACATTGCACGACGCAAACAACCTACGTGGGAATAAAATAGGCGAAAAATATACGGGAAGACGGAAGAAGAAGAAAAGAAAGGACAAGGGGGTGGGAGAGAAAAAAAAGAAAAGAAAAGAAAAAAACCTCGGGGCCGTGCTGGTGAGGCTCGTCATACGGTATGCGCTGTAACGTCGAGGCGCCGGCCCCGAGGAGGGTAAAAAAGACCAATAGGCTATAGCCGAGTTGCCGCATCATCATGTCACGGGCGTGTATGCAGGTTTATGTTGCCGTCGTTGCTCACCGGTTCAGGAGAAAAGCAGGGTGCAGTACGTGTTTCCGTGCTGAGTAAATGAGAACGTAGGACTACGGGAGTAATAAAAAAAAGAAGAAAAATAGGAAAAGGAAAAGGGAAAAGGAGAAGTCGGTGTTGGCAGCCGCGTTGCCGTGTCTTGACAATCTCGGCACTGCAAAAGGACTTCTTTTTACTCCCCCGTGGGCTATGTTCATCTTCTGGTTTCAAAGGGCCCTGACAAGTCAGCATTGTCATTTTACCCGTTCGAGCAGGCTGGGTGTAACGATTTACATAAGCGGTCTTGCCAGCGCCGACTTGTCGCATCGCTCGCTGCTCTCGTTTATACTGACATGGCTGGAGGCTATGCGCGAAGAAAGCGCTGCTAAACATGTCGATTGCCCGTCGCCTAGATAGTTGTCAGTTCGACTAAACAGCCGAGTTTGGGCAAGCTGTTTCTTTTTTAGGTTCTCATGCACTAGGAATGTTCTCGTCATGTCCGGAAACTCAAAGGTAAAAGGCGGTGATACCTATTCCACCGCCAACTCTAGTCATTGACGCAGATATTTACCTTGTCGAAGCCCATTGTACAAGAGATCTCTAACCACTAAACTGTGCATGTGCCTCTCTCCGATAAGGATTGACGTGTGTTTGATAAAAGTGTCCTCAGCTTCGAATCTTCGTCTCGGCCGTGTTCCGGCCGCGTGGCATTATAAACACTCGGCCCACAAGGCGGAAAACATACCAAAGGTAGAATCACAGTTGCATCATATTTTTTTTTTCCACATTGGTTCTGGAAGGATCAGTCTGCAGTGATCCATCTGCCACTGATTGCTGGAGTATAAGCTGTCAGCATATACTCATACATAATAGCGAAAGGACAAGGGTATATGCGAATATACAGTATACTTTGCAATAATTATTGCCCGAGTCGGTAGAAAAAAAAAAGAAGGAAAAGAAGAAGAAGAAGTTGCCGTCCCTCGGCAAGGCGCATATGTACAGCTGTAAAAAGACACAGAGCTCGAGGACATATGTCACTCTCTATCATATATAGATGCACAATACATGCCAGGAATCGGGTCAGCAAAGCTAGCCAGTTCGCAAGACTGGGTACTTTTCCACTGGTGGCAATTACTACTACATTTGGTAAATCTACATCTCATCTCGCCTCTGCAGATGATATCCCGCGCGGCGAACCCACGACCCGGATCTCACTCAGATTAATCTGCCACCCCGGTCCTACCAAGAAACAACCACCTCATGGCAGAAGAGACATTGGTCCTACACACTAGATGGCAATGTCCTTCTTAGCCGAGTTGCAGCAATGCATAAGATGGTGGCGTCTCCCCCCGTCCGCGTGAGGTTCTCATACGGCAAGCAAATTCCTAATATATCCATCAAATAAAAAAAAACCAACACGAGGAAAAACAAAAAACATCACAGAATCGAACAATCCGTATCTACATAAAGCTCCATCTTCCCTGACCTCCGTCCATCACAATGAAGGTCCTCTCCGTCGGCCTGCCCCGGACCGGCTCCGCCTCCATCGCCGCCGCCCTCCGCATCCTCGGCTACGCCAACGTCCACCACGGCGTGGACAAGCTCGACTGCACCGAGACGTGGCGGCGCATCGAGCGCGTCGCCGACGGCATCTACCCCAGCCTCCCCTCCTACACCGGCACGCCACCCACGCGCGCCGACTGGGACGCCCTCTTCAACGCGGGCAGCGACGCCGCCGCCGGCGACCCGCCCTGCGACGCCGCCACCGACATCGCCGGCTGCTTCGGCCCGCGCGTCGTCGCCGCCTACCCCGAGGCCCGCGTCATCCTCGTCGTGCGCGACTTCGACGCCTGGGAGCGCAGCATGACCGACATGATCGGCATGCTCTGGAGCCTGCCCTGCCGCGTCGCCCTCGAGCACCTCGGCCCCGCCCTCGCCGACGTGTCCCTCGGCCGCGCCCTGCACAAGATGGTCGCCGGCGCCAACGAGACCGACACCCTCGCCGGCCTGAAGCTGAGGAGGGTGTACGACAGCCACCACGAGGAGGTGCGGCGGCTGGTCGAGCCGGAGCGCCTGCTGGAGTACCGCATGGGCCAGGGCTGGGAGCCCATCTGCGAGTTTCTCGGCGTGCCGGTGCCGGATGCGGAGTTTCCGTTCGTCAACGAGAGGGACGCCATCAAGGAGAGGCTGATGCGGAGGGTGAGGAAGAACTGTGCGGACGCGGCGCGCAAGCTTGCGCCGTGGGTGGTGGGCGTGTCGGGGATACTGGCAGGGACGTGGTTGATGGTCTTGAGGACTTGATATTTTCCTTTTTTTGAGTAAACACAAACAAAAGAATGACAGAAATAGCTCCGAAAAATGAACAATGTATCATACACAGATGTCGAGAATATGAACGTGTGGCTGGCAAAGCGAGCTGGGTAGAGTTGCTATCGATAATGTATTCATGACTGCATCAAAAATCTACACATGAGCGACGAGGCCAGACTATGCTAAACAGAGCCATCTATAAAACGTACTTGTCCCCCTTTATATCGCACATGCACCCTCACAGATTCTAGTCGCGCTTGTAGTAGTCTTCCTGCTGCCTCGTCCTCTCCTCCGTGACGCCGCCCGGCGTGCCCTGCTCGCCGTCGACGCGCTGTCTGGCGCCCCAAAACGCCTTGCGCTCGGCAATCAGCTCGTCGGCCCACGCGCGCGTCTCGGGCAGTGTCATCCTGCGCGCGACGTAGGCAAACTCGCCCAGATCCAGGCTGCCGGCGGCCCGGCGCTCGTACTCCATCATCTGCAGCAGCAGCTCCATCTTGTCGACGTCGTGCACGAACTGGCTCTCGAGCGTCTGCGCGTCCTCGTACTCCTGCCAGATGGCGCGCATCTGCTCGCCTGTGGCCGCCCCGCCGCCGACGCCCCGCAGGAGGCTGCCCGTCAGGTAGTCCATGGCGGCGGTCTCACGGCGGCTCTTCTCCGGCTTGGCGACGCCATCGACGGGCGTGATGTCGCCGACTAGAAGCTCGCCCATGTCGTGGATCAGGCACATCTTCATGCAGCGGGCAAGGTCGAGCCGGGACGCCAGCGAGGGCGGCGCGAACATGGAAATGAGCGACATGCGGTACATGTGGTCGGCGATGGACTCTCCTCTGTATATATGTATGTCAGCCGGGTATCTTGGTATTCTCTTCGTGCGTCTGGCGCCAATCTGTCTGAGTATTGTATTCGCGTCGGTGCGTGCCGTACCGTTCAATGCCAAAGCGCCTCCATCCCTCTCGTTTCGTAGTCTTGAGGCGCTCCAGAATATGGAAGAATGAAAGCGGCGAACTGGATCCCTCGACAATGGCGGGACCAGGGATCTGTTGCACAACCTTTTCGACCGTCCACGGGTCGTCGACCTTGATCATGGGCGTAAAGCCCAGGTCTGCGCCTGTCAGCAGCTGCGCGCCCTGGAATGTCAATGATACATTGCCTTACTAGCTGTTTCTTGCGTCTCTCCATTCGATTGCACCGGTTGCGAGCCCATCTTGGCTCGATCGATGTGTGCCTGCGCGGCAAAGGACAACTCGTGGATCGTGTTGTGATGTTGGCGGGGGAGGGCCACGGTGTAGTGAGCCGATTTCGCTTCTGGAGAGCACGACAGAGATGAAGAGTTTATATGAGGTAGGATCGCGATTCGAGTACGTGGGAAGCTTCCGAGGGCAGTTGAAGAAAGAGAGAGCCACACAACTGAAATGCTACGTGCGGGAGACAGTCAAGCAATGTAAGAAGAGTGCAGAAATTATATGGACCAGCCAGCGGCCGACGATCTTGCTTGCTACTACCACAATCAATCACTGGACCAATACCAGCAGCATCAACTGTCAGCAGCGACCAGCGGGCGAGTGCTTCAATGCATGGAATAAAACGAAAAATCTACAATTAAAAAAAAATATGTATTAGAAAACCACATTTTTATTTTTATTTTTCCATCCCTCGAGCTGCCTTGCAATCATCCGTTGTCGCCCGCCCGCTACATCGCCAGCCCAATCCCACCAGCCCCAGCATCCTCACCCTCACCCTCACCCTCACCCTCACCCTCACCCTCCACCTTTGCCCTACCACACAACACACCGCCATCCCGCCCGCGGCTGCTTCTCTGCGGCCTCGAATCCTCCTCCTGCACCACCAGCGTCGACCCTCCCGTGCCCCTCGACCCTCCGCCGCCGCCGCCGTCGCCCGCGCCGAAGCTCCGCCGCCAGCACATCTCCGGGTAGTCGGGCAGCGCCCAGCTCTCCATGTCGATGCCCTCGCCGCCGCCCGCGAGCCCCATGCTCCTCGACACGTCGCGCACCCACTCCGTCGCGTGCAGGCTCCTGACGCCCCACGACGACAGCGGCAGCGACGCCGACGCCGACCTCCGCGGCAGCTTCTGCGACGCCTCCGCCAGCGGCCTCAGCACGCGCTCGTACGACGCCAGCGCCTCCTCGACGACGCCGCCGCTGCCGCCGCCGCTCGCCGCTGCCAGCTCCCCGGCCAGCACGTACGCGCCCACCAGCGCCATGCTCGTGCCCACGCCCGCAATCGGCGACGCGCAGTACGCCGCGTCCCCCAGCAGCACCACCCTCCCGCGCGACCACGAGGCGCTGTCCCGCTGCACCATCTCGTCGGCGTAGAAGTCGTCGGCCTCGTCGAGCGCCCCCAGCAGCCGCGCCTCCTGCCACCCCATGCCGCTGAACACGCTCCGGAAGGCGTCCCGCAGCTGGCTCACTTCGCCGCTGCCGCCGCCGCCGCCATCCTCGCCCTTCTCCCGAAGCGCGCGACGAAACATGTCAGCCTGCGTCATGGCCATGAGGTATGCCTGGCCCCGGTCTGGTGTGTGCCACCGGGTCATGGCCAGTCGCCTCCCCGGCGCGTGGTACATGCGCGCGTAGCTGCTGTCTTGCTCTCTGCCGTGCGTCCTGCCTTGCTGCTGAGGCCGTCGCGGAATCGTGTAATAAGCTGAAAAGATGCCCAGCCATCGGCTGTAGTCCTCCTCGGGGCGGAAGAAGAGCATTTGCTTGCGGATCCGCGAGCCCTGCCCGTCCGCAGCAATCAGCAGATCGCACACATCCGTGCTTCCATCCGACATGGTCACCCACACGGCTCGCTCCTCGTCCACGTCCTTGAAATGCGCCACTGCGACGCCAAACTTCCAATCCACGCTTCCCCTCCCGGCGCCGCCCCTGCCACTCGCGGCCTCGTGCAGGATGCGCACCAGGTCGCGGCGCATCACCTCGTACGCCGACGTCAGGCCCTGCCGCTCGCCGCCAATCGGCCCTTCCGCCGAGTCGCCGCGCCGCCGCTGCACCACCTTTTCGCGGCCCGAGGCGTCGACCAGGATGGTGCCCAGCTCGTGGACGCCCCGCGCGCGCACCGTCCCGAGCACCCCCATGCGCCGCGCCACCTCGATCGCCGGCCCGCGCAGGTCGACCTGCATGCCCGCCTCGCGCAGCGCCGGGAAGCGCTCCACGACGATGCACTCGTGGCCCAGCTCGGCGAGCCAGAATGCGGCAGCCGGGCCGGCGATGCCCGCACCAGCGATGATGATTTTCATATATACTTGAAAAGTGCGTAGGAGTTTGAGCGGAGAAAAAGAACAAGTCACGCCTTGCTACCTTTTACACTAGGAGCAATGGCTTTCAAAGTAACAAGTGATTCGCGGATATAATAAACAGAAGTCACCGTCTTCATCTTGTATAGACATCTCATCGGACAGCCAACACCGACGGCATCCACATGCCGCTGTTACAGGACAATCGTCATTTCACACCAAATAAAAAAAAGAGAGAACAAAGATTCTTCAATTGCTTGCCATTTTTCTTGCCGATTTTTCCTCCTTATCAGAAACCTCTCCTTCGAGGTTTACTGCGGATCCGGGTCCAGTTTCGCAGGAGAGGGGCATCGTACGACTTTTGCGCAAAACAAGTTCAGGCGGGCTGATGGTCATGTTCGATCATCAACGGTCCGAATTCGCCTTTAATCTTAAACCATGAATTTTTTTTTTTTCCTTCCCTTTCCATCGTGTACACGGCCAGGAAACCTTTTAAAGAAACACAAAAAAAAAAGAGAAAGAGAAAAAGTAATTGCCGAGACGCTTCTAGGAAAATCAAGTCATGTCGCATCATCGCCTTCGTCCCATGTAAGAGTACAACCGACGACGTGGCACACAGCTCACATGGCTTTGCGCTTCCCACAGACGCCGCTTACCCTTGCACAAGAAAACATATATCTCTCTGATCCCAGTCATACTAGTCTTCCCTTTCATGTCCCTCCTCGTCAGCCATACAAGACTTTTGAACCCCTTTGTCATCTCGGTATGCCCAACGGCAGCTCCCGCTTCCCCCACATCAACTTTCTGAATCAAAACATCTCCACGCAATCGTCGACGTTTTGAAAGGCTCAGACATGCAAATGATCGTCTGGCCCGTGGCCCCCGATCAAGTGTTGCACCAATCAGTGTCTCCAAGCCGGTTGTTCATCTGGGCTGTGTCTCCTCACGTGCGAGAACGAAATGAGTTGCATGCCAGTCACACCCACCAAATCTCAACACAGCTTTAATAACCACATACCACACACAACATTATGGTCTCGCACCATCTCTACGACACTTCAGGATCGTGTACAGCCCATGGTCAAGATGGTGTATGTTAAATATCCAGAAATAAAATAAAAAGTAACAAGGCCTTTTCCTGCTTGACCCTTCAAGATATCGACCTCGCCGGCTTCTGCAGCCCAGCCACTACTCACACAAATTGTGCCATAGAAATAAGAGAAAAGGGACCAAAAACATGTGTCAAATCATCCGTCCAAACAAAACTCGCTGGGTGAGTCGTCTTCCCTTGTATTGCATGAGACGCTCAATGTAAACATCGAAAAAAAAAAAGTGCACCGAAAAATGATAGAATAAAGCGAGAGAGCAAAGACATCTCAATGTAGAATCGAGAATATCGTTTGTTCGAGCCGCCAAACCATGTCCAAGAATAGCAACGTATGTATCTGATTTTGTCTTTTTTGCAGAAAGCCAAGCGCAAAGGTTCGCGAAGGGAATGAAAAAAAAAAAGCACGCCGGTGGGGGCGCGTCATGTTCACGTCTCTGGATCGGGATTCGTCGCCCTCAGCACCGCGGGCTGCTGAATTCGTCTCGAATAGTCATGCTCATCGTGCAACGTATTGACAGTTTCGGCACTACCGCTCCGCATATACAGGCCCTGCTTGAATGGGTTCATGCGAGGATCAACTTGTAGCATGCTGCTGCGATTGCCTGCCGAGCCCGGCGAGGCAGCGGAGCCCGTGATGCTCAAGTCGTGCTGATGAGAGCCTGTCCTGCCCCGTGAGCTCCCGTGGACACTCGGATCATCTCTGAAGTCATCCTCGGCCTTCTGTTTTCGACGGCGAAGCAGGAAAAGAACCAGCAAGGCGATAATGGCCACGGCGGCAACAGAGCCAATCACGACGCCGGCGATGGCACCTCCACCAAGACCAGACTTGTCATTCGGGACAGGTCGGTTCCCCGAACTGTTGTCGCTAGTGGCTGTCGGGGTCACTATGATGGTGGTGATCTTTCCACCCACTGTGACGGTCTGGACGGAGCTGGTTGTGATTCTGGTGGAGGACTAAGATTATCTTGTCAGTACTTATATCCAATCGAAACCTTGCAGACGCTGGCACATCATATTCGATAGGCAACGAGAATGATGGGACCATTGATCATGCATGCAATCAGTTCCTTGACGAGTCGTAGTGCCTCCAGAATGCTTAAAGTAGCATCATGAAATCGAGTCATGTCAAGCGAAGAGGATGCGAGTCACTTGACATTTCGGCCTCTGAGTACCGCATGGGGGTTGTTGGTCATCACCAGACGTTTTGGCGTGGGTCCGATCTCTCACATCGCGGTTGGGAACAAAAACAAGAAAAGTGGCATGGGAGGTCTGTCCTACAGATTCTGAGCTTGATTCCGTCGTCGATGACGTCGACGTTGTCGAGCGTGTAGATGTTGACGACGGAGTTGATGTCTGGATATCGAGTTACTACCACTGCCAGTACCAAGACACGATTCAGGCGTGAAAATCGCGATATAGGGCCGATGGGGTGCAAGGGCGGTACTTCGGACCAGATGCCAGGCGGGACACGTGACATGTACAAAAGAAGATGCATTCAGTTCAAAGACAGATAGGGATATTCACTCACGGTTTCTGACGTTGATGTTGATGTTGATGTTGATGTTGATGTCGATGTAGCCGTTGCTGTCGCTGTCGGGGTTGACGAGGCGCCACCATCGCCGGAGCCGCGGGTGCCGGATGGCGGCGGCCCCAGGCTGATGTAGCCGTAGAGGTTGTTGTTGCCGCCACAATTCTCAAACGGATAGCCGGGGCACGGCAAGTTGCATCTGCTATTGGAGACGATGACGTTCTGGGCGGGCTCGTAGTTGGAGCACCAGCAGTTCTCCTGCGCGGTTATGGCAAAGACGTAGCTGCCCCTGCAAAAGTCCGAGCAGAGCCCATTGCTCTGCAGGTTCGATTGGTTCCGGCCGTTGGATGCGGTATTGAGGCTGGAGCAGAGGTTGAAGTCGAGTGCGGTCGCTATTCGGGGGACGGTGGCGCAACAAAGAGCGAGCAGGAGGCTGCCAGCCCTGGTCGTCTGTGTCTTGGGAGCGACCATCGTCGACCGCTATTTTCGTCTGGACGGCAAAGCCGCGTCCCCTTTTTTTTTTTTTTTGCTTTTATTTTCGTTCGAGGGAAGGGGAAATGGCGGAACTCCCTGAAGAGGATTCGAGTTATCTCGCCAGCCCAGAAGTGTGATTTAAAATGTCTCGAGTTTTTCTTTGGGGTGGTTTCTGGGCGACGAAGGGGGGGAGGCACCGTTGGCCAGATGTCGCAATTGTCACCAAGAGGGAAGCAAAAGGGGATGGCCGGCTAGATGGATGGGATGGGTGGACGCATGGGATGGGATGGCAAGCGAGCAAGATGGACAGTAAGCAGCATGAAAGGTTGTGTTTTGCATTCTCTGGGATGTCCTTGGAAGGCTGGCTGGGGTGGTGGGCTGCTAATGCGGACGTGCTCGGTGCTCACTTGCCAGTTTCGACTTGGCTCAGGAGTTGCTGGAGCGCGCCTAAAACCTGCTGCCACAATACTAGCCTACGGTACTCCGTACTCTCTCAGCACTCATACAGTACATTAGTACTAATGGAGGTAGGTACAGTACAGTACACCCGCCCGTACGCAGCCAGAGGTGTGCCTCACTCCAGAGGTTTCAGAGCAATCAATACGAGGGCTTCCCCCGCGGGCAATTGCACGTGACGGCACTGACAATACAATTGCGTTGTATCGACAGCCCGGCAAACTCAAGGAAACGCACTGGTTTCCAGCCTGTTTGCAGCATAATTGTGCGGGCCGCAGTGCCTCCCTGCTCATCCATCGACCCGTGCAGGTGCTCCGTGCTATCGTTGGAGATGCCCGCACCCACATTCCTCCTGTATGTGACTCTGCAGTGTGACTGCATCTATGTACTGTACATACACACAGCTGTAGTTCTCGCTTCCCTACCACACAGGAATACCACTGTTTATTTCCTGCCCACGCCTTGCTTGCAATTAGAAAAAAAAAATAAAAGGCCCTCACCACCCCATACCAGCGAGCAACCCTGACCAACGAGATGGCCACGATAGAAATCCCGATGAGAAAAGCGGGGATAGCCGCCCATCCAGCTCAATAGCTTCAGCTGCAGTGTTTTGCTGCTGCCGGCGGCGGGCTAAACTGCTCGCTGATTAGTGACCCAGCCGCTAGCCAGCTACAGCGTAGGCTACAAGCCTGCCTGCTCTACCAAGTTTTTTCTTTTTCATCTTCTCTTCTGCCCTTGTTAATTTCTCCGATCCATAATCTAATTTCGAAATCAATTCTTTCCTGTTATCTTTTTTAAAGTTTATTTTGTTTTCCTGCGTGCATTCAGCCCAGACTCGTAAACCTTGGCAATTGAGTTTCCGTCCAGGCAGCTCCCGCATTTGCTCTCGGATCACGGGAACTTGGCACTTCGCCATGCTATAATTCGCGGTGACAAGGTACGGGCAAATTGGTGCTCAGCGTGGGGGAATTCCTGGTGCCCGAGTCTCGCTCTACGATGAGCAACTTTCCTCGCGCCGGCTCGCACATGCAAGGCTTGCTTGCACACCACCATCTTCCGAGGCCGGCAATATTGCTCCCCGATCCGGAGAATGGCACGCCGGTATGGAGCCACTCGCTTCTAGGAACCGCAACGGGCCAATCTGGCTTCGGTCAACAATTACGGCTTGCGCTAATTCAAAACTTCATCAGCATATGCCGAACGTCTGGCTCCGGCTGTCGTCCGATGCTGTGCTGATGCTGCTGCTGCTTGCTCGATGCTCCAGCCCGGACGCTGGCCTCAATGTGGCTCGTCTAGACATATGTCGTCACTGCATTAACTGTAGGCTGTAGCACAAGTTGCCGGCCGCTTCCTATTGGTCGAGGCGCCCGTTGTCGCCGATTACGTAATATCACACCTAGATTAGTACCGCCGGTATTCAGATCTACTTTCCGCTGATCTATACATACCCTATACCTGCCACCGTATTGCACAGTGTTCACTGGAAAGATATAGTTGGAACGGATACATATAACGAATGAATAACCCGCGTTATATAATTTATATCATGATGATTGAATTTAGCCTTGTTGCTTTCATAGATGATACAGGTCGTCTCACGGACATATTTCGCTGTAAGCCGTTTACAAGGTGGACTTCTATGTCAGGGTTGTACTACTTGTAACATGCAAGGTATCAGAATTTGTGTTATATATACACCTTAAATTAATCTTCAACAACTTATTACCTGCATGATTACTCACAAGGAAGACTTTTGCCGCGTTCAAAGTACAGATGCTTGAATAAAAATCATATCTACGTACCACATTAGCTTGCCCAGCATATGCTCCGTGTAAATGTAGAAACCAGCCATAGTATGCAGTGCCATGCGCCAGCAATGCCCCAAAATAACGATACCATCCATCACCATGTCAAAGGCCCAAATGTCTCCCCCTTTGGCACCAGCGCCTGAATCGCCGTGCCCTGATAATCCATCGTCCCCTCCACCACCGTGTTCCCCCACCACTGCGGCGGCCGGATGTCCGGCAGCGTAAACGCAAAGAACAGGACGAGCGTGCCAAAGGCCAGCCCTAGATCCAGGCCGCACGACGTCAGGAAGTTGAGGCGCGACCACCACCCAAACCAGCGCCTCTTGATCCAGAACTGGAACACGAAGCCCACGATGCCCCACGAGAAGTAGTTGAGCGGCGTCGCCGGCGGGATCGCCCCGGCACCGCCAAAGATGACGGGCGCGATGAGGTACTTGGCTGGCGAGCTGGGCCAGCGCTTCGTCCACGCATAGATGGCGACCGGCACGGCGGCACCGATGAAGAAGAAGACAAAGAGTCCAGAGTAAATACTGCCAGGTGAGAACATGCGCGCCGGACCAATGAGACCCCAGATGACGGATGCTGTCCAACGGTTAGACCTTTCACCCTGGCCAAAGTTGAAGCTGCGTCTTCGAAAACGGCCTAGAACATACCGGAAAAGAAAACACGGCCACCTGGGCAAGTAAAACGGTCGCTCTGGCGGATATCGCAAACGTTATCGATGTTGCCCAGCGCAAAATTAAGGACGAATATCTGGATTAGCCCGGAGAAGGTAGTGGCGACTACCTGCGCCATGAACATGGTCCGCGGAGGCACCTTCATGTAATGACCAAACTTGAGATCGGATACAAAGTCAAGGGCTTGAGACCTATTGTATGATTAGAAGGAAGAAGACAAGTTTTTGAGATTACTGCGTACATTGTCACGTAGCCAAAGGTCTTGAATCTGTATGACCCATGTTAGTTACCACGGTTGCTAAGAAATAGTTCACAACGTACAGCATGAGGCCCAACGGACGGCCCGGTTGAATGTAGCCATAAATAAATTCGGTAAGAACGTTGAGCCCAATCTGCGTATTGGTCACGGCTTGTATGATGCCGATTGGTAAAGAAAATGCGTACGAAATGAAGACGGCCAAGAGAAAGGCCCACCAAGCGAAGCTCGTTGGATAGGCCACGACTGTGTATACGCCAATTGTAAGCATCTGCAGAAACCGTTAGCAGTCAAGATTCACCTGCAGTGATTCTTGCAGCGAGATAACTGACGAGTAAAAATAGAGACAGATACCACCAGTCCGGCACCTCTGGGTATTTCCGCATGAGCTTCATATGGATATCCGGCTTCTCACTCGTGCTATTTCGATATTGCTTCCAAATCGTCTTGCGGCTGTAGATCCAAGTGTGCACAAGAAGTGCCGAGATCGACGCAAATGACAGCCCGTAGGCAATGGCGAAGGTGGTGCTAATGAACAGGGGTGAGTACTCCTTGTAAGCCTGCATGTCAAGGGTAAATTCTGGCGTGAGGATGCGCGTCGTGTTGTAAATTTGGCCCGTATTGTCGTAAGTGCTCGCATCGCTCATGGGCAGGTATGGTGCATACCATGCACCGCCGTAGTGCAGTAACGAGGATAGGAAGATGAAGAAGATGACCACGCCGAGGAGGGTATTGGCGATGGCATGCCTGGCGCATGCGAAGTTAGCACTGCATCTTCGCCGGAGCGGGAAATGACGTCCTGAAATTGAGAAAGCTTACCAAGGTGGAATGAGCGGCGAGCCAAGGTAGCCGGCAACTTGTGTCCAGTCAAACGTGATGGGCAAGAGGGAGAGACCAGAGATGCCGCCGAAAAGTTGGTTGACGACCGGATTCTCAGGCGCAAACCATGTCGGAAAGGCGAAGACGCTTAGAAAACGAGCAAAGTGACCGGGAATGAAATAGTAGAGGAAAGAGACGATAGAGACAATGGCAAACCACTTGAGCCGGGGCATGGAGCCACCGAGGACTTTGCGGTCAGGGGCGCTGCTCGGTTCGTACATGGCATTAAGCAGGGTGACGCTGACGAGGTTTCCTGGCCAGATCATGGAGGCAGGATACACTGGTTATGAGAAGATTAGCATATCCATTCGGTACACAACTGTGTATAAGAGCGCCTCCTTGTAGTTACCTAGGAACTTGCGCATCACGCCTGCGATGCCGTATCCCAGCGACTGCGACGAGATGGTCAGAAGTAGCTGAAACACGATACCGAAATCCTGCTTGTAAAACATGAGCTGTGCAAGCAAAAAGTCCGTCGCGTAGGGAACGGTGAAGGAGACGCCGGCCATGACGGTGATGATGGCGTGCTCCTTGATGTTGAAGGGCCCCGGGTTGAGGCTCCAGCGCAGGCCGAGCGTGGAGAACTCGCGGGCGGGCACAAGGCGTGCCCAGGCATGGCCAATGGGGTAGGCGACGACCTGCGCGACGAGCGGGCCGATGGAGATGGACGGCTGGCGCAGCGAGAAGAGCGTGTTCATCGAGGCGCCGACGACGGTGATGGCTAAGCCGATGGTCCAGGCGCGGACGGTGTTGGCGGGTACGTCCTCGTCGTAGTTGCGCACGGCGGCGCGCACCTCTGGATACGGCGAGTCTTCGGCGTCGTGATCCTTGAGGCCGGGGGAGGAGGAAGAGGAGGAGGAGAAGGGGGTGTCGGCGCCGCCGTCCTCTCGAGAGAGGCGATCTCGGAGCTCGTAGGCCTCGGCGGCCAGGTCGGGGTCGAGCAGGCGGCCGTGCTCGGGGACATCGCTCACTTCGTCATTGCGAGCGCCAGAGTCATGTGACGGGTCATCAGGGAACTCGGACCAGGAGGAATCGAGATGGCTGTCGCGCGGTCGGTTCTGCTGGAACGAGTGTCGCGAGGTGATGCCCAGGTCCGGGTCTCTCGCGCTCGTCTGTGCTTGAGCGAGGGCACCCTCTCGCCGCGTGTCCCCCATAATCTCTCCTGTGCGAAGCTGCTTGAGCTCCAGCGGATGTAATTGTCAACCGCGTGCCCTGTGTCATGGATGAAGCTTCTGCAATGGGACGCGTTTCGGATGGCTCTCCCTGCGGGAGGCCCGAGAGCATAAAAGATAGGCGCGATTGGTCGGCGCAACGTGAACTCTTAAGTTTTGAATGAGAATTGAATTCGAATGGATAACTTGAGGTTGATTGAGAGGGGAGTTGCCGAGTCTATGCGTATGACAATGTCAATGGCAAGACTTAATGCCACGTAAGCGGAATATATAGAGGATATAGCCAAATATCTTGAGCTCCGGAGCTTCAAATCATGGATCGGCCCTAGACTTACTTGCTAGAACTTTTATAGTGGCCGTTCAGTGACGCTGGCACTGGAAGGATGTGGTGGAGGCGCTACACTACGACCTCCACCACAGTAAGCCTTATTTATCAAGAAGATTTCCCAGCAAACCTCGTCTTTCCATACTGTGACTATTGGCTACTTCTTCACGCAGATTGATCCTCGTCACCCAACAGGCACTATCAAAAGGACATGGGGCTATAATGAGAAGAGTCGTCGTGACTGGCCTCGGCGCCATCACGCCCCTGGGGGTGGGAGCTCGCCGTACCTGGAACCGGCTTCTCGCCGGCGACTGCGGCATCACGAGCGTCGCGGACCGCCAACCTAGGGAGCGATGGCGTGAGCTGACGAGCACCGTAGCGGGCCTCGTGCCGCTCGGAAATGCCGCCGACGGGGGCTGGAACGCGGAGGAGTGGCTCGATGCGGCGCAGCGGCGGCGCATGTCGCTCTTCACGCAGTATGCCGTTGCCGCCAGCGAGATGGCGCTCAAGGATGCCGAGTGGAATCCCGTCAGGACCTCCGATAGGGAAGACACCGGAGTCTGTTTGGGAAGTGGTATAGGCAACCTGCACGATATATACACGACGAGCTTGGATCATCACGAAGGAGTACGTTCGTCTCACTTCTCTTGCTACAAACTGCTTACGATGAGACACAGGGATTTCGAAAGGTGTCGCCGCTGTTCGTGCCCAAAATCCTCACCAACATGGCAGCAGGCCACATTGCCATGAAATTCGGCTTCCAGGGGCCCAACCACGCCGCCACCACAGCCTGCACTACCGGTGCGCACTCCATCGGCGACGCCGCGCGGTTCATCGTTCTGGGCGACGCAGATGTCATGGTCGCTGGCGGCTCGGAATCGTGCATCCAGCCCCTCACGTTTGCCGGCTTCGGGCGCGCACGCTCGCTCGCCACCGCGTACAACGACCGACCGCAGGCGAGCTGCCGCCCGTTCGACGCCGGCCGCGACGGCTTTGTCGTCTCCGAGGGCGCCGCCGTGTGCGTGCTCGAGGAGCTGGAGCATGCGAGAGCCCGCGACGCCAGGATCTACGCAGAGGTCAGGGGCTACGGGTGCAGCGGCGACGCGCACCACATGACGGCGCCGCAAGAGGACGGACAGGGCGCGTTCCTGGCGATGAAGAGGGCGCTGCGGAGCGCGCAGCTGAGGCCGGCGCAGGTGGGCTACATCAACGCGCACGCGACGAGCACGCAGGTGGGTGATCGGGCCGAGGCCATGGCTATACGACGAATCATGCTGGGCGAGGAGGGCGTGTCATCGGAAGGAAAGGTGACTGTCAGCAGCACCAAGGGAGCGGTCGGGCACCTGCTGGGCGCTGCTGGCGCTGTCGAGGCCATGTTTGCAATACTGGCCATACACGAAGTGAGTCAAATGGATCATGTGGCTATGAGAACCTTGTTTGACAGTTTAGGGAATCGTACCCGCGACGCTGAATCTGGATTCGCCCAACGTCGGGCCAGAGTTTGACTTTGTCCCTCTCAAAGCGCGGGAGAAGGCGGTTGATGTGGCGATGACGAACAGCTTCGGCTTTGGCGGCACCAATTGCTCTCTAGTATTTGCAAAAGCATCTTGAGGTTGTAATTTTGATCTTGTAAAACACGATTGTATATTCTTGTACGATGATATATAAACAAGATGACCTGAGCTGGACTATGTCAATTGTGCTCTTTGCCTACTAGGTGCCTCTTCTGTGCTGGTTGTGGCCCGCCCGCGACTACCATCACGACACGAAGAGACGCATGATGCATCATTAAAAACAAAAAAACTAAACCACATTCAATCATGACACGCGATCAAAAGTATAAAACCAGTCCCCTCCATCACGACTAATTCAAAGACGTCAACGCAACGGCCGTCCCCACCATAAAGTCATCCATGGCATCCACCGACGATCAACCGACAACTTTTTTCTCTCTAGCCTGAGTTTCACAGCGTCATAGAACATCTCTCATCGATACTGCTCCCGCCGCGCGGGACAAGAGTCGAAAGAGGCTTCTACCCACCAGGGAATCATCGCCATCGACTCGAAACATTGCAACAGACAAGAAAGAGTAATGGCTTGCCCATCGTGTCGAACACAGACACGAAGGCTGCTACGGTCAGCTCTGCGCGCCACTGTGACAGCAACCCCTGCCGCCGCGACTCAGCATGCCGCGCCTAACGTCACATCTACAAAAGCGAGACAGAAATTACGAAGCTTCAGTGGCACCCCTCTGAGGCAGCTACTGGGCGCCTCGCTGCGCGACTCGTATCGCGTAGTCGGTGCCTCGGAGCGCCTTTTCAAGGTCTGCGCCAAGCCTGCCGACTACCGCATCACCGAGGAGGAGCGAAAAAAGGATCTCGTACAGAAGCGCGACGACGGTGAAGAGATTGGAAAGTCTATCGATCCGGACAATGTGTGGCACAAAAGTGAGTCTCGAGCACGAAGAAACACCACCCAAGTGTGAAAGGGACCTTGAATCACGGCCTGGTCTCTCTCAATTTCGAATGATGGATTAACAGGTATACTATTAGCCTTTGGTCTGCAGCCGTCGTTCAGCACATGGTCACACGTCACCATGCTGCACCTATACCTTGTCAACGCCCGTCTGCGATGCTTCGAGCGCGACGAGTACCGCAACTGGTCCCAGCAGATGATTGACCACTTCTTCTTCGAGTGCGAGAAGAAGATGCACCTCGACCACAGCATCACATCGAGTGCGCTGCGCCAGCGCTACCTCAAGGACATCTTCGTGCAGTGGCGAGGCCTGCTGCTCGCCTACGACGAGGGGCTCGTCAAGGGCGATGCGGTGCTCGCCAGTGCCGTCTGGCGTAACCTCTTCAAGGGCGCACCCGACGTCGACCCACGCGCTCTTGTCGCCATAGTAGGCTGGATGCGCGCAGGACTTGCGGCGCTCGAGGGCGCGTCGGACATGACTTTTGCGCAACAGGCGGCTGATATTCTGGAGAAGCCAGTCGGTGTCTTTTGGACGAGGCTCGAGGGCCCCTTCCTAAGCGACCAAACACAGGAGCAGCAGCCGAATCAGACGACGACAGAGTCTGTCACGATCGAGCAACAGGCGAGAGCCAAGGCAGCCGCTGCAGCTAGGGCGGCGTCTACATGAAGAAAACTTCGGGAAGCTTGTAATATATAACTCGGCATAGCAAGCGTGGCGCTTTACCACGCGCAAGCTCGGTCTTTTAGCAAAAGTGTATAAAAATTTGAAGGGTTTAGACATGTAGGGGGGTAGCTGTACTGTTTATATTAGGCCGGAAAGCCTTTAGAGGTGCTGGCCTCTTGGCTGCGTCAAGGCATTTTTACATGCATTTGAATCGAAAAATTAGACTTTTTATTTGACGAGTGTTAACTACTCCTTCTCCCACATCTGAAACTCGTACTTGACACCAGCCTCGTCTCTCCGCCCATCGCTACCATCTTCAGCTCCGGCCCATGCCCGCCACGCCTCATCCTCCCTTCGCCGCCAGCCCGGCTCCCCGTCAGCACCCAGCCTGATTGGGAAAAACGTATCGCAGTCGTACTCGGCGTCTATGTTCGTCAGCAGCACCCTGCGTGCCTCTGCCGTCCTCAGCGCCGCCGCGTAGACCTGCGCGCCGCCCATGACGAACACGCGGCCGCCGGCGCATCGCTCGCGCGCGCACCGCAGTGCGTCCTCCAACGACGGCACGCGCACAGCCTGCGACGACGCCTCCTGCGGCGGCGGGTAGGAGGGCGCGGAGCGGGTGATGACGATGTTGAGGCGGTCCTTGAGGGGGCGGAACTTGGGCGGGATGGAGTCCCAGGTCTTGCGGCCCATGATGACGGCGTTGATGGCGCCGGGGGGTGACTGCAAAGGTGTGGAAGAGGTTCTTGGTCAGAAAATATAGTTTGACACTCGCAAAAAAAAAAAAAAAAGAACAGAGGGAAGACGACTGGGAGGGAGGACGTACGTTGGGAGCAATGCGGGTGGTGACGCGGGCAAAGTACTGCATTTCCTGACGGAGGCCTTTCCAGGGCATGCCCCCGCCGGCGCCGATGCCCATGTTTCGAGTGGCGGCGACTATTAGTGTGAGTTCCAGAGACTGCATTGAGGCTGGTTTTCTTTTATGAGGGTGATGGGAGTAGAGGGCTGAAGAGATGTTCAGTAGTGAAGTTTGGAGGTGGCGGGACGCGTGAAGTGGTTGGATGTGGATAGTCTAGCGAATAAGACATGACTGCGTTTTCACAAAGACACGTTCTGGAAATACTTCAGAGAAAAGAAAAGAAATATTGAATGTCTATGTAGTAGTAGAGAGCAGAAGAAACAGTTCAAAATGATTGAGTAGCTTTGGTAATCTGCGGTGGCGATTGAGAGCATATTGGCAGTGCAATAGTATATGGTACTTCGATTCACATACGCTTCAATTTTATCACTCGACGATGTTTTTTTTTTTTTTTTTTTTTTTTTTTTTTTTTTTCTTTTTTTGAGAACTATTGAGATGTTGATTAAGTTACTGAGATTCTTGGAAATCTATTTGAGTCGGCTATTTTGTTCAAACATTCAAATACAGGGCCGCGGGCCCCCGGCTTACAATTTGTTTGGAGACAGCACCGTGACGTCTTGGAATGGGATATCCAGAAACGCGTAAATATGGTTGAAACTTCTTCTGTCAGTCATTCCCATCGCTCCGGCCAGTCAAGACCAAGACTCACCGATCACTCCCGAAAAAGGGCTCCTCGTCGCCTTTGGCATTCCTCACCCATATCCACGGCGTGCCAAACGCACCCTTTTCCAGCGCCACATCCGTCTCCTTCTTGACGCTCTCCTTGAACGCCTCCCGCCCCTGCATGATCTCATCCACCTGCTCCGCGGTGAACAGCTTCCCCTGCCCGCCTACGCCGGGGGCGTCGGCCAGCACGCTTCGAAGCACGGTCTCGTCGCGGAGCTTGGCGTTGGGCGCGGTCCAGAAGCGGCGCAGCAGGTAGACAAAGGTGGCGAGGAAGACGGGCTCCGGGTAGCGCGCCTTGATGAAGTGCACGGCGCGCAGCGGGCTGACGGTCATGCCCGACGCCATGAGGTCGTCCGGGGAGGAGACGAAGCCGAGGCCGAGGCGGCGGAGGGCGCGGGGCGAGTCGTAGCTGAGGTAGGCGGCCTTGGCGGGGAGCGACCAGGGGGGTTTGTTGCCTGTGAAGGGGGGTTGTCAGAGCTGCTGTCCTGCCGCATCGCTGCTTTCAAGAAGGGCGTCAACATATAGAGCTTGCATACCGCTGGCATTGTTGATGCCACCAAGGAAGACGGGGTGGTATCTGAGAATCGATTACCGGACTGGTCAGCCAGTGACACTTTCTGTTTGATCCAGTCTCGAAAACACTGCAGAAGGAGCTCACTCTATCGCCACGCCATAGGCAGCGAGCTTTTGCCGATTGGCCTCCAAGTCGACAAAGGTGATGTAGCTGAAGAGCGACGCTGTGTTTTAAGCAGGTCAGCTCCGCCGCTTTCGGCCAAGAGTCAGAGAGATGAGATATGTACCAAAGTCGAGGTAGACGTCGATTTTTGCGTCAGGCATGGTGCAGGCAGGTTGCGAGGTGGTGTACGTGTCGGGTTTGATGATTTGGAGAAGCAATGGCGCAATATATTAGGGGCCAAGAACTTGGAGATTAGTGATGTCGAATGATCGGAAGGTCGGGATCATATGAAAGATCCGAACGGAAGCGATTAGCGATCGCGGGGGAAGCGGTTGCCCGTGGGGAGGAAAGGCTACTTCGGGGGCGGGAGCCGCAAGTCTGATCGGAGAATAGTAAGATAGACTGGAAGAATCTCCTAGACGGGCTCTTGGTCTAGGAGGACTAGTGATGATGCGGACAGGCTCAGCGGGGGATATCGTCGGCGCAGGACCTCGGCATCGGCGGACACTGTGCTCCACTTCCCCGGTGCTTGATATTGTAAACAGGACGGGTCTGGCGTCATTTCTAGTAGCAGGACGCTTTGCCAAACCAATACATGGATTGATATATCAGGGGAGCGAGTGCCGTCCAAGGACGGGATATATCGCTATACACGAGCACAAGGCAAAAAGACATGGCGCCTACGAAGAAACCAGTGGCATTGATCGTCGGCGCGTCTCGCGGCATCGGCCGACAGGTGGCCATTGACTTTGCCGCTCACGGCTACGCTGGTAAGTAGACAAGACGCAGAAGCTCAAGGTGGAGGAGAACAAAGAAAAGTTAAGAGGCGAAACCAGTCGTCGTCGCCGCCAAGACCATCAGCGACCCGTCCAAGCCCATCGCCTCCTCGCCCGACCCCAACTCGAGCGAGTCGACAATCACCACTGTCAGCCATGAGATTCGTAGGGCCGGCGGCGAGGCTCATCCGATCCAGGTCGACGTGCGCTCCGAAGAGAGCGTCAACTCGCTCGTGGAGCAGACCATCGCGGTACGTCCAGACACCCACCACCGCTGCCAACCACCCATTTCTTACAAGCGCCATCAGAAGTACGGCCGTCTAGACCTCCTCATCTACAACTCGGGCGCCATCTTCTGGGCCTCGGTCAGGGACACGCCCGTCAAGCGCTTCAAGCTCATGCAGAGCGTCAACCCCGAGGGCCTGTACGCCACCGTGCAGGCCGTCCTGCCGCACCTGGAGCGCTCCGCCCGCAGCCCTTCTGGCGGCGGCGGCGGCGACTTCCACAGCGGGCGCATCATCGTCGTCTCGCCGCCCATCTACAGCCGCTTCTTCCGGGGCAAGACGGCCTACGCCATGGGCAAGGTGGGCATGTCGGTGCTGACCAAGGGGCTCGGGATGGATTTTGTCCGCCAGGACCTCGTCGACGCCGGCATGGCCATCACCAGCATATGGCCCGCCGTGGCCATCGAGTCGGCGGCCACGCAGCGCATGACGGCCGCGAGCCCGGAGGAGGCGCGCAACCTGCGCCGCGCGGGCATCTTCTCGGACGCCATGCTGGGCATCGTCCGCGCGCCCGCCGCCGAGGTCAACGGGGAGCTGCTGCTCGACGAGGACTTCCTGCGCGAGCGCTGCGGCGTCGTCGACTTTGACAAGTATAGTGTGGTGCCAGGGGGCACGGGCCCGAGGCGCATCATGCCGGCGCGGCTGCCGGATCTGCGGGTGGCGGAGCAGGACGATGAAGGGCGGCGGATGGATAGCACAAAGATAGCCAAGCTTTAGGCTTTTTTTTTCAATGTATAATATCATAACGTGACTTGTGAAGAATTGACGGAGATTTTACGTCGTGATAGCTCATCATACTGAAGCCGGCCGTGCATGAAGTAATTTTGGAGTTTGGCAACTATTTTCCGAGGCTATCGCGACAGGTACCACAATCACGTGGACAGACGCTGCAGGCCACAGATCCCAACACGTATACTTACTCCAGGTGAAGCCATCACAAGATTCTTTTTCTATTCGCAAGGTGAGTAAATCTCTAGACATTGACGATTGGCGGTGTGGTAAAGTGGCCAATAGGTACAAGTGCAAAACATCCTACCAAAAAAAGCGCAAACTTCCCTAAATTAAATATTATCTCTCTTTGCTTTTTATTGACAGAGGACCACTATGATGAGTCTTCTGCTTCATAGAGAAAGAGAAGATGGAAAATAAAAAGCCTGGTCGCACTTAGGTGAGAGTATGTACATCTAAAATATTTCCTGGCCCACTCCTCGGTTACCCCTGCACGTGAGTCCAGACAGGCACCTACTGTAACAGCTCAGAGGTACAGAGGTAGTAGCCAGTAGTTACTGTAGCACTGTTGCAGGTGTGATAGGCAGTACCTACAGTACAGTATACTAGTGCATTAGGAGTACCTACAGTACTGGTAGTACCTGTAGGCCTGGCCCGGCCCGGTTTGAGACTACCTCCAACTAACGATTCAGTACCAGGTAAAAGCACGCCAGAAGCGCGACACGCCAGTTCAACGCGGCCTTCAGCTTCGCTCATTGCAGCGCGACAATCAAGCTTTACATCGCCGCCCCGGCTGACAGTCTATCGCCATCTCCATCGTCACCGGAACTGATGCATCCTCACGTGGCTTTCAGCGTATGATACTCTACCGCCGCCAGAGTCTGCTCCTCCACGGCTCAGCTCCGTGTCTCCCTCACCTGCACGCTCCACCCAGCTTTGCGCCAGACGGGCAGTGCGTCAAAGGTATGCTTCGACCAGTCCTCACATAAATATATCATTGTCATAGAGATACCCATGAGACGACTTACAAGAGATAGACAAGCCGATAAAATTATTTTCGCGCGGCTGCTGACGTTGCGCAAATAGTTTCTGCCCCGTCCAACGCCCACCGCAAATCGCGGCTCGTAGCACCTCGACATCTCTCTCGCCCTCGCCGTCCGCAAAATGGTCAGCAGCAAACGCAAAAGAGTCCTCGAGGACTTTGACCCCAACAAGTCCGACTCTGGAGACGAAAACTTTGATCCGACAGATTCACGTCCTCGCAGAGGCTCCAAGAAGCCCCGCCAGTTCTCCGGCGGTCGTTCTGGACGCAAAAGAGGCGCCCGCTATCGAGGCTCCGATATTGACGACGAAGACGACGACGACGAGCTTTCTGATAGTCAGGAAGACTCTTTCGTCGAGGATGACGATGACGACGACGCCCCGATCAACGCAGCTGGCCGCCGCACGCGTAAAGTAGCTGTCAAGGCTCAAAACTATGCCGAAAGCAGCGAGGAGGAAGAAGCCCAGCCCAGCGACGACGATGATGCCGCGGCAGAACAAGGGCAGCAACACGCCTCCCGGAGGACTCGAGAGTCGTCTCGACTTGTCAAGCTCAAGATCCCAAGCGGTGCCCTGTCAGACGCTCCTCGTCGCTCAACGAGAGCCAATACTGAGGATCGCCAAGACTTGGTTGAACTTTCCACATCTGGTCGCCATGCAGTTGCTTCCCGCTCACGGAGCCGTAGCCCGGAGCCCGTTACGCGCCGAAGCTCTCGAGCATCAAAAGGTGTCAAGGCGCAGCCCGAGACCATTCTCGAGGCCACGCAGGAGAGCAGCCTAAAGAGCGGCGCCAACGTCGTCGATGACGACCTGGACGAACTCGACAAGGACATACTCGATCTACACAAACCAGATACAGGAGAGCACGATATGCCAGATGCGGGCGTACAAAAACTTGAAGATGCAGATAATGATGTTGTACCAATTCACGATGATGACGACGATGACGAGGATATTCCCACCACGCGTCGAACTAGGGCTTCGCGTGCTGCCGCTTCCGCTACTACTGCTGCTGCTGGCGGTGCATCCCAAGATGAGCAAGACGCGCTAGAAGCCGATTCGAGGCCAAGTCGCCGGTTGACTCGCAAATCCAGCAACCGAAAGTCCACTCAAGAGCATAGTAGTGATTTTGAGCCTGGTGACGATTCGGATGACGCTGCGTCTGACATGGGCAAAGATGCATCGGACGATAACCCGCACAGCCCAACTCCACGTGGACGGGCAGGCCGCCAGGCACGTTCGACAGCAGCGTCTCGCCGCGATTCTAATGACGAGGACCACGACATAGACCTAGACGAGCTCAACGAGGAGGCCCGTGAGCTGAGAAAATCATCGCGCCAACGGAGACGCCGGGCCGAGACGCCCATCGTCTACCAAGAGACCACACGCCGACCCCGCGCAAAGGTCAACTACTACATGCCGCCGCTAACGTCGGCCAACATTGAGGATGACGCCGAGGACCCCGCTCCCACGCCTCAGAGAAACCGCCGCCGTGGTGCTGCCAGTTCGGTCTGGGATCGGAACCTCAACACGACATTCGGCCCCTTTGGAGGTGGAGGTGCCGTTGGCTCACTCCTTAATGGGCCGTGGGGCACCGGTGCCACCGGAGGCGTCGACTCGGACAGCAGCGACGATGAGATGGTGCACCGCTCCAGCATGGCTGGCAACGTCGGCATGACACCGACCTCGGCAGCGCCCGGTGGACTACTTCCCGGTCTCGCCGCCATCAACCCGGATGGGGCGGCCCCTAACGTTGGCAAAATCAAGGACCGCAAGGCCCTGGCTGATGCGGATCCCCTGGGCGTAGATATGAACGTCGACTTTAGCAAGGTTGGCGGCTTGCAGGGCCACATTGATCAGCTCAAGGAAATGGTTCAGCTCCCCCTGCTCTATCCGGAACTTTTCACCAGGTTCCACGTCACGCCGCCGCGCGGCGTCCTGTTCCACGGTCCCCCTGGCACGGGTAAGACGCTTCTCGCGAGAGCGCTCGCCAACTCGGCCGGCCACGGGGGACGCAAGATTTCATTCTACATGCGAAAGGGTGCCGACGCTCTGAGCAAGTGGGTCGGCGAGGCCGAGAAGCAGCTCCGTCTTCTCTTTGAGGAGGCGCGCAAGACGCAGCCGAGCATCATCTTTTTCGATGAGATCGATGGCCTCGCCCCCGTCAGGTCAAGCAAGCAGGAGCAGATCCATGCCTCCATCGTCTCCACCTTGCTGGCCCTGATGGACGGCATGGACGGTCGCGGTCAGGTAATTGTCATTGGTGCTACCAATAGGCCGGACAATATCGACCCGGCACTCCGACGCCCCGGGCGTTTCGATCGAGAGTTTTACTTTCCCCTGCCCGACATCGAAGGAAGACGCGCCATTCTCGACATCCACACCAAGGACTGGGGGCTGGCGAACGACTTCAAAGCCTCTCTTGCTGAAAAGACCAAGGGCTATGGCGGTGCTGATCTGCGTGCCCTGTGCACAGAAGCCGCCTTGAATGCCATCCAGCGAACGTACCCTCAGATCTACACATCCCAAGAGAAGCTACAAGTCGATCCGGCCAAGATCAATGTCCATGCCTCTGACTTTATGATTTCCATCAAGAAGCTCATTCCGTCGTCGGAAAGATCCGCCACGTCTGGCGCGACCCCCCTGCCTGCTGCCATTCAGCCTCTGTTGCAGGACCAGTTTGATAAGATCAAGCGGGTTCTCGATGCTGTGCTGCCCCGCGGCAAGAAGATGACGGCCCTAGAAGAGGCCATGTATGAGCCGTACGCTGACAATGATCACGGTTTCCGTCGCGAGACGCTGCACCAAGAGTTTGAACTGGCGCGCGTGTTCCGTCCCCGACTGCTTATACACAGCGGCCCGGGCATGGGCCAGAACTACATCGCAGCGGGTATCCTGCACTATCTGGAAGGTGTGCATGTGCAAAATTTTGATCTGCCCAGTCTGCTAGCCGACGGACGCCCGACCGAACAGGTCATTGTTGGTCTCTTCACCGAAGTCCGGCGTCACAAGCCGAGTGTCATCTACATCCCTAATATTGATGTGTGGTATGAGACACTCGCCAACACCGTCGCGCTGGTCACCTTTACAACGATGCTGAGGTCAATTCCGCCGACCGATTCGGTATTGCTCTTGGCAACCGCCGAACGCACCAAGGAGGAATTCGCAGCAAGCCCTGGCCTACTGTCCGACTTTTTTGCGTATTCCACAAACAGCCGCGTGGAGCTGTCTGCGCCGGATCGCGCAGCTCGGTTCGACTTCTTCAAAAAGGCCATCGATCTCATCAAGCTTTCTCACTCGCAATTCCCCGACCCGAGCAACCGGCAAAAGAGAAAACTAGAAGTACTCGCACCTGCTCCGGTCGCTGCCCCGATACCCCCGACCAAGGCTGAGATCAAGGCACTGAAGCGGCGAGATCATCAGTTCTTGAATTCGCTCAAGATTCAGCTCCAGCCCATCATGGATCAGATCAACCGCAAGTACAGGAAGTTCCGGCAACCGGTCATTCCGCAAGCGCAGATTGAGTACCTTTTCGCCGAGTCCGATCCCAACTTTGTCCGGCCCGACATTGCAGAAGGCGAGCAACGACCTTTCGAGATTGTCAAGGACAAGAACGGCGTTGATGTGTTGCGCGAAACCGCAACAGGAAAGACGTTCTACAACCTTGAAACCACCACAATCGAGGAACGCCTGTCCAACGGATACTATGCTCGGCCAAAGGACTTTTTGTTCGACATCAAAGCCCTGGCACGAGACTCGAAGAACATTGGCGACAAGGAACGAACTCTCAAGGCCAACGAGCTCCTGAGCAATGTCGAGGTTGACATTGCTAGCATAGAGAATGGCTCGGCTAGCGCGGTGGACTGGGAGGCCTTGTATCAGCGACAAGTACAGCGGACGAGACAAAAGGCGGAAAGACAGAGACAACAGAAGGCCTTGGCCACTAACCTTGCACTGGAACGAATTCAATCCGACCTCGTCGGAGGCAACGAGAGCGACTCTCAGGGCCCCGTCACGCTCGGCGTCGAAGTACCTCCAGATACTACTTTGGCGAGGTTCCAGCTGCGAAGCCCGGAGCCGGCACCTGGCGAGGCATCTTTGAGCAACGGGAACTCGGCGATAGTGAAGGACACGGACACCGATGTGCACATGGGGGGTACAGGCGAAGACACGCAGCTGTCAACGCAGGTGCCCGTCATGGGTCCTCCGCCGAACAAGTCGCCCGGTGCTACGCAGCCGTCCCAGCGATCAGCGGTGACATCGCTTCCTCCCGGTGTTCCGCTGTCAGACGTGGCCAACGACGCATCGACGACCAAGACGTCGGATCTGTCGTCCAAGCAGGGTCAGTCGAACTGGGGCACGCCGCAGACGAACGGCCACCATTCATCCATACCTGACACATGTCCCGCAGAGGGCGGGCGCAACGGCACGCCGCAGAGCCAGGAGGCGTGGCGGCACACTCAGGCAGAAGCGCTGCCTCGCAGCGGAGCAAGTTCATTGGTGCACGCGTTGGGGTCGTCGGCGAGCTCCCAGCCGGCGGGGTCGGCCGAGTCCAAGGCTGCGCAGAGCACGCCGTCACAGCCCAAGGAGCTGGGCCCCGCGGTGGACAGCTTCCACGACGAGGTGGCGGACCACAGCGCCGGCCTCTCTGTTGAGCAGCTGGAGCGACTGAACCGGGACATGATGGACAAGATCTGGCAGACGCGGAGCGAGTGGAACAGGTTCCACGTGTTTTATTCCGTCCGGGGCGTGTTTGAGGCGACGCTTAGCGAGATGGAGTCCCTACAGCGTGCTCCTGCAGGAAGTCCTTAACAGAAGAGGACGAGTTGAGTGTTGGTCTTTTTTATTTTTTTTTTTTTATTTTTCGTCTTGTCGAGGTGTTTTTGTTTTTCCTTCTGTGGAACATGTTGTGATTGGAAAGAATGTATCAACAGCCGTGGAGTCTATCCTATCTCATCCTCTTTCTTTTTTGTTTGTTATGTGTATGTTGTGCCGCTTGTATGACGCTTTGGATTCTTTTTCTGGTTAATTGCGTCGGTATCAGTATCTGGATACGCAACAAGAAAAAAAGGAGAGTAAAGGGTCTAGTAATTGTCACATGTTAGAGGGAGCTTTTACATATATATACACGGGCAACATCTGCGCAATTCTTATGCTTGGGCTCTTTACTTCTCTACGTGTGAATACGAATCATCTAGACAGTTTAGTTTCTCGTCTTGAAATCGTGATCCCCAAACAAGCATGGCATTCATGGTCATTCAGGTGTGTTCGATGTAGTTGAAATTAAGAATAGAATCTATGTATATAGCCAGCGATGATCCATCCAGTGGACACGGAATCGAGGCGTATAGTGATGCAGCCTTGTATCCTATATAGGCTAGAGATGTAGAGAAAAACACAATCATAAGGCGTGACGATGAATGGTATCTTGTTGTTGTCGAAGCGAGCCGCGATGGAACCGGAAATAGCACACAGTAGTAAAAACAGGTTGTCGAGTGGACAAGGCCATGCTAGGCAAAGATGTCTGTTCCCCCTTGCCGACTCTTTTTTTGTTCTTGTTGGAATCGTCGTTTATTTCTTCTTCTTGAACACGGAGCGAGCGAGATCCGTCAGCGAGGGCCCGCCAAAGAGCATCTGGTCGGTGTGGCGACCACAGGTGGTGTGCAGGTTGACCGTGGGCGCGGGTCGGACGGCGGGTTTCAGCCAGGAGGAGACGCGCTTGGAGGACGACGTCGACGAGGTGGACGATGATGCGATTGTGCTGGGAAAAGATAGTGTGCGTTTCTGAAGAGCTAGTTAGCGGATGTGAGAGAGGAGGCGGGATAAAGAGAGAGAGAGAGAGACGTACATCGCGGTTGAGTGGAGAGGGTGACGGCTGTGGTGCGTGATAGGTGTAGTAGCCCGAGCGACCGCGGGTTTCTTGCTCGTCGAGAGGGCTGGGAACGGTGGGTTTTGAGGATGACATTTTTTTCTCTATCTGTATATGTATTATAGATGGAGAAGATGTGAAAGATGTAGTCGTGGCGGATAATGATGTTGAAGTAGAGATGTCGGTGTAGTAGTTTGTAGTAGTGCGTAGTGGTCGTTTGCGTGCAAGCGGTATAGAAGGTGGGACGAGACCAGGCCCAGTAATATATGCGGCTCTCTCCCCAGGATAAAGAGGATGTTGTTCTTTTGTCCCGGTATGACTCGATTGCCAGATAAAACTATACAAGATTGGGGGCAAGCGAATTTACGCAAAGACGGAAGCGATAATTGCACAACAAATGGTTGAGGGAAATTCAGACAGGCCGGGATGATTTGTTGTTTCTTGACAATTTGCCAGCACACACCGACTTTAGAAAAATAAAAAATAAGGTTGTGAAAATGGGAGAGAGGGAGGAAAGATGCTGGCTTTTGGGGGGGGGGGGGGGGGGGG
>JAFEME010000243.1:0-35990 GCA_018831755.1 Niveomyces coronatus | reverse complement strand
GAGGGGACGTGAGCACCGGGATGCGCCGCCGGCTTTAAACGTGTAGAAATTGCCGATGAGAAAGCAGTCCCACGAAAACGAGGCTGGCTAGCTGGCCTAGTGATAGCCCTCGGCGTTGATCAATTAGTTTTTTCATAAAGTTATCTCTACCCGCTCGGGCTACATTCGTATCTGTACTAATAAATGTCACCTGTGGCGAATGAGTCGAATGAGCTTGCAGCTGAAAGGATCCAGAGGTATCCACCGCTAATCTCGCATCACAGCGACCTCAACGGGCGAGGACGGCCCAGGCGGCTGCGGCCTTTCACCTACAGTTTGAGCTAATGCAAAGCAGATAACCCTTGCTCCGCCAGCAAGAAAGAGGGGTCCACCGAGAGACTGACACGATGCATTGGATATGTTTTTTTCAGATACCAGGGCGAGAGCGGGTAGCCAAACTCCATTTAACCGGGACGTTCGAGTGGCACTTGAGTGAAACTCTCGGGGCAGGAGAATGCTGTCTTGCTAAGCGGGAAATGAAAAGTTGGGAGACAGGACCCCAGTGGTAACAGGGGAAAATGCCTCGTACCTTGAGGTACATATGGGGGGCTGCTCGCCGAATTGGTGGGCTCGGTAGAGGGCTCGGCGTTTGAAGCAGGGTGCACGATGGGTGTAACCTGGGCCATCTTATCTGATCAGATAACGGAAAATTTTCTTTTATCAGATCTTGGCTATAGTGCTAGCGAGGCATTGACCGCGATACTTTTCAGAAGTTCAGAACCTAGTTTTTAGTTTTTTTGAGGTTGCTTCCGCACACATTCTTGCTCTCTCATATGTTTCAGTAGGTTGATATCTTGGATTGTGCAGCGATAATGTCTCATCCTGTTCGGCGTGATACAGGCCGGCTATAAGAAAGGCTTGGTGCCATAGTCAAGACAGCCACGGCCAGTATCCAAATAATGCCGTGAGGAGGGTCGTATTTGTCTGTAACTTCGACGTCAAAGAGCATGTACATGGCTTTTGTAACTAAATCATGCGGCTGAGGGATGTGACCAAGGTCACAAAGTCAGTGCGCATAATTTCGAGTAAATCGCCTGAGCCGAGTGCCACCCCCGATTCCTCGAAACCATTCCAACCATCACTTATTTCATTATAAATGACCCATATCGCCGCAGAAGATACGACTCAGTAGCCTCACCACAATCTGTGATTCTTAGAAACAACTTCCTCATCTTTTGAATCCTGGAGCTATAGATCGCCAACAATGAAGTCAACTTCCTTCACTGCTCTGGCTGCTGCTGTCGCCGTCTCGGGCATCTGGTCCGCTGCCGCGCAGAAGCAGTCCGACTACCTGCCGGAGTGCTCCCTTCAGTGCCTCCAGGATGCTACGAAGAAGGTCACTGACTGCCAACCCGATGACGCCGTCTGCTGGTGCGTGCAGTCCAACTACGAAGCCATCTACAACGCCGGTGTTGCATGTGTCCTCGATGCCTGTGGCTCTGACGTTGCCATCAGTAAGTTTCCCTTCACCGCAATCAATATTATCAGGGCAGCCGAGTCTGTCTGGCTAGTTCGTCGCTGTCTGCTCCGATCATCCGTATCGAACGCTATTATTTTCTTCATCTCGTGCAACGCTGACATCTGGATCACAGAGGATGTATTACCTGGAGCCGCAAAATACTGCGCCGCGGCCACCGCGTCCGCTAAGGCCAGTACGGCGACCGCCACCGCGACTGCACTGGCTTCTACCGCTGCAGGCGCGTCGACCTCGGCCGCTGCGGCGCTACCCTCCTCGAGTGCGAGCGGGAGCAGCGCGGGACAGACGTTGACCACTTCTGCCGCCACAGCTGTCACTGCAAGCTCTGGCGGTGTCGTGTCAGAGACTGCTTCTCTTGCAGCTGCGGCCAGCCCTGTCCCTGTTGCCGGCGCCGCACTTTTCGTGGCTGGAGCGCTGGCCGCTCTGTGAGTGTCTTGTATTGGCCAGGACGTCTTGGACTGTACATCAAATTCTGCAAAAGATCACCGCTATGGTTCGAGGATACGTTTACCAAATGTATATTTAGAAAGTGACGGTGTTTCCTCTCTCTACGAATTAGTTAATACAGTATTCTCTCCCTAGCATACGAGCAGAAGCAAGCACCAGCCATCAGTCTCGGTTTTCCAAATAGAGTCGTCTGATGAAAGGACCGACCGGGAATACTATATATCGGGAGTGAACGTGTTTCGAGCTTGCCATACGACGGGAGTTGAGTCGATGTCTCCGGCTACTGTTGAATTCTCCATGAAGTTGTCATCGATGCTTACTCACGCAAATTCTTAGACATCCGACCATGACCAGAACAAGATTCCGGGGATGTAGAGCTTGGTAGGAAAACCGCGAGGCGTCTGCATTTTTTTGATAGCTTGACCCGTTTGAAACACTGTAAACCGCCGTCGAAGCTCAACGACAATTCGCTCAGAAATGACACTCCACTGTATAAGCGTACTCATCAAGGACCGAATCTTTGAGAGCCGAAGCCGCAAAAGGCAAGAAGTCAGTGATACTCCTTAAATGATGTGTTCTGGCCATGTTGTTCCGTTGCCTCTCCGTCGCTCAATAAGTGAGCTGCAATTGAACAGTACAGTGTACTATCATAGCAAATACACTATACGGTGCACACTGTGATTGAGGTCACCGCATGTGCAAAAGTACTGTGCAGTAAAAATATAGTACTGAGACAGGCTGGGCCTTTGTGCTAGTGCCGGAATTGTGTACAGTACAGTATACTGTACCGTTATGTACTGTAGCTCCATAGTGGCACTGCAGGTTACTGACTCGTCGCTGAAACGATCTGCATTTGGGGTCCAAGGCACAGGTACTAATTGAGACCTGTACAGTACCTGTCGGACAGTGTAACAGAGGGCTCAAAGAAGAGCACAAGCCAGCCGTCCTGATGCTGAATGTGTCGATGATAACAAGGTGACGGACGAATTGCGACCTCTGCCGTCATTCCTGTAGAAATTTCCCGCTTAATTCGCGAATACGCACGTAATCTCCTCGACAGAACCTAGACCCCTCAGCTTATAAGAGCGGGTTTCTTGTTACCCGTAGTACTACATAGTACGGCCCTCCGTGACCAAGTGCTGCCCCACCATGGGAAAATTGGTAAATCCCATGCTCATAGATCTTCTTTCCCACCATCGTGACCCTCGTCATCAAGCCCACACGAGGTTCCCGGCCTCTGCTTGCGCACAACTAAGAGGGGGGAGGTCGATCTTTGCCCTCGCCCTCTCTGTGGCCAGTGGCTCGCTCCATTTATTTGATACGAAGACTTCAAAAAATATTCCATCACACACATTTCCTCGCCTTCCTCTCCAAATCACGAGAGAGCGAGGCAGGCAAGATGTCCGAGGACGATGCAGACGTTGTCGTGGATGGCCAGTCCGGCTCTGGCAAGGTCGATCGTGATCGCCGAGCGCCTCGGTTTAGCTGGGCTCTCGTGTACGAGGAGACCTTCTTCCGCAGCCTGTGCGAGAGCGTGCAGCTCGGCCTGCGCGAAAACAGCAGCTTCAAGGCCGAGGCGTGGGAGCGCGCTGCTCAGGCGCTGCAAAAGAGCCATGGCGCATCGCCCACCAAGAATCACCTGATCAACAAGAGCGACAATGCGCGCAAGAGGTTCAGGCTCTGGAGGGGGCTGCGCGAGAATCCAGACTTTGTTTACAACCCCAAGGCCAGGACTGTGACGGCAACAGAGGAGGCCTGGCGTGCACATATAGAGGTTAGCTTTTCCAGACTGTGTGGAAGGCGCGCGAGTCTATACATCTTTGCTAACTGATACCATTCTCGCAGCGAGAGCCGCTATCCCGGGCACTCAGAGGGAGGCCTTTTGATCACGAAGACTACATGGAGACGCTATACCCCGACGTCATCGGTTCTGGTGGCGCGCCCAAGAGGGTAATGAAGCCGAAGCGTCGAGATGGTCAACTTGGCGACGAGCTCGAAATGGCCGGCACCTCAGCCGCTGCCGGCCTGTCCTCTGAAAATGCTGCGACAAATCAACAGCTGAGCCCTGACAGTTCCGGCATGCAGCCAGCAGTGCATGCTTCCCTCGCGCCGCCTGACCACTCGGCACTCTGCAGAGTTCCAGCATCAAACGCCGCGCAACGGAGCGCATTGACCCCGCCAGAAGATGGTGCGACAGTGAGTCTGAAGAGAGATATATCGAGGATAGACGTGGACGGCAGCGCGGCGCCGTCTGCCGTAGAGGTGTCATCTGCACCGTCAGATACGCCCGAGCGGGCAGGTCAATTACCCGAGAAGCGAATACGTGTCACGACATCCGTAGATGCCGACATGGTAACTACAAGCGCTTCGTCGGCCCCAGAGCAGGCTTCACGAGATGACGATGACGGCCGACCTCAGGTTAGAAAGGCTGATAGCAGCTACGACTGCAACCACGACGACAAGCGCGCCCGCCGTAGTACGCAGCATTCGAGTCCCGTTGACGCTCCAAAGGCGTGGCGGGAACTTGCTGTCGATCTTTTCTATCGAGATTTTTCCACCGAAGAATTAGAACTGCTTGTGAAGATTCCGCAGGATCTTCTGAGTAACGAGCACATGGCCATGGTGTTTTGTAAAATGCCATGGCAGGTACGAGAGCATTGGGTCCAGGGCCTTCGTGGCAAAGTACAAAAGTCGTGAAGAATTTCTTTTCGACTCTATACCTCATGTACATTTTTAGAATCGGGGCTGGGAGACATGGTTTTGATTTTCTGACTTGGTCTATACGGGCACATGGTCATGGCGGTTGGGACGGTTCGGTATTGACATTTCAAGCGGGACATTTGTTTTTCTAGACTTCAACGTTCGATCTGGTGGACATCGGGTTCTCTGTCTTGGCGTCGGAGGGATAGGTAATGGGTAAAGAGATTTTGATTTCTTGTTTGCAAAAGGTACAAATTCTACTCCAACTCACACCAATCGGCCTACCTTCTGCCAGGCGCACATAACTGCTACTACTGACTGTACTACGTGTTTAACCGGCAGGCGCCAGCGCTATAAAGTCTGTCCATTCGGAGTACCGTTTTGTGTGAGGCGCTATAAAGCCCCAGTGGCGCAGACTCTGTGGCTCCATCGACAGTATTCAAGAGCGGCTCGCGCTGTGTCGCATCTCGATGAAAACAACAAATATTCACATGCTAAATTTGCCCAATTTTGTCTTAGAATCCGCATTTGGGATTCAGAATCCCACCAAGAAGAAACATCTAAGATCATGCGCGCCATCAGGCTTCCCAATTCCAAGTTTGATTGTATGTGCCGCGGGCCAGGGCAGATGGGGATGTGGGTCAGCCGATGGTTACGTCATGACATGCAACCTTTTCCCAGCCAAAAGTCCTCTCATCCTGCCGCCGAGCGTCGCCGGTGCAACGGTCTTCCCTTCTCCAAAGCATCCAACCATATCTTCTCCCTACCCGTGCCTATCCCGGCCTCACTCCCACCTGATTTCCCAGCCAAAATCATCCGATTCATCTGTGTAACCTCGAAAGATACCCCATCTCCTCGATACTCAAGCAAGCTTTTGTGTCCCTCTTATTCAAGCGCGACATTTAATTTCCCACCTCAACCTCTACCAACCAATACCAACAACACCCATCAAAAGTAGGTCGCGAGCTGCTACTCTTCAGTCACGTCGTGGCACTTACCATTTAATGCGATACTAACGCTGCTATCAGTGTCATACGCCGACGCCGCTGCCAAGGGTCCCAAGCAGTCTCCCGAAGAGGTATTGTCTTTCCAGCCCGCCATCTTCTCGCCAGCGCTGCGTTTTGTATTCATCGACTGATCAAGATTTCCGTCCTCGTCAATTGACTAGGCCGCTGCCCCTCCCATGCCCGAAATCATCCCCAACGAGTCCGCCTCCACGTCATCCCTCATTGACGTCGACATGCCTAGCGTGCACACCGTCCCCTCCGACTTTGTTGAGCAGGACATCAAGACGGAGACGCAAGCCAACCGCATCGAGCGCGAGGACGCCGCCGCCGCCGCCGCCAAGGCGAAAGCCAAGGCCGAGCGCGCGCGTAAAGACGCCGCCGCTAAGGCGAAGAAGACGGACTCATGGCTCACCAGACAGGCCGGTCAGCTCTCGGACGGCGCTGCGTCGGGCATCGCGCTAGCCAACCTTGCGGCGTTTGTCGGTGTTGGCTCGTATCTCGGCTACAAGGGCTGGAACCTGTACCAAAGAGGCAATCTCGACGGCAAGTCGGTTGGTCTGGGTGTTGGCATCATCGCGGCGGTGGGTGCTGCGCACGCCGTGGTTGGCAGCTATCTTTACCGAGGCAAGAAGAACTAGGGTGGATGGATGTTGGCCCAGCAGGAAAGAGTTGAACACCTTGTCGGAATTCCAGGGCATGAAACAGGTCGAAGTAATGCGGAGGTGGACCATACCCATTTGTCTCTACTCTATGCAATTGAGGGGTGCTCAATTTAGTAACACAGCAACCTGAACCGAGGTCGACGCGTTTACACAATCACCACCGCTTTTTCCTTATTCTTCTCCTTACTTTCTTATCAACTGTTGTACGTGGGTCTATTGGAGTTTTTGAATGTAGAGTTGTTAATACAGACATGTCCCATCTTATGCTCAACCTCCCCACCTCTATATGCCTTTGTGAAAACGTCCGCCTTTCTACCAATTCGCTACCAAGTCTACCGAATCCGGGAGAGGTTCTAAAATTACACAGTACAGGGTGTAGGCATCGGTGGCAACGACCCTACCATCAGCTCCAGTGTTCTCGACTAGCAGGGCCACGGAGCTTCGCATTCAGGTCTCTCTATTCCTGCTTGTCGCCAGGTTTGGGTTCTGGAGCATCATTAGCGCCGGTGGCATCCTCCCACTTGGGCCCGTGCGGATCGGCTGTCGACGGCGCATCTGGACCAGTCCTGGGCGCGTTCTTTTCCTCGTGGTCAGGCTTCGTCTCGGTCTTTTCCGTCTGAGCCGCCTTAGGCTCGTCGCGAGGAGCCTGGGCCTCGGCTTGTCTTTTGCTATCACCGGGGTGCGCGTTAGACGTCTGCTTCTCCTCCGGCTTCGCCTGCTGGTTGTGGTTGTCCTCGCGGGGGGGTTGCTTGTCCTCATTGTTTTCGGAAGGATCAGCGAGGCTGACGGCGGGGAGAGCATCGTCCTCGTCGTCAGCGTCGGCTAACTCAGCGCCGTAGATCTCAGGATACTGGCGGAAGCACTCCTGCATGCCCCTGAGAGAAGTATACATGTCAGCTTCTGAATAGCTCGAGAGCGTGGCATCGGTGTAACATACTGGAACTTGTCGATGCACTCCATGCCCTTGGGCTCCTCGTTGGAGTAGACAAAGCAACTGAATGCCGTCTTGAACTCCTCGCCGCACGGCCCGTGGGCCATGCCGCCGAGACACGGGCAGTCCCAGTTGATCTCGCCTGTCTCTGGGTTGAACGCGCCCTGCTGGTCGGCCTCTTCTTGCAGGCCAGCGGGGGAGCTCGCATCAGCGGCAGCTGTCGTCTCGGCGGGGGCGGCATCGTTCTTCGGTTGCCCGCTGCTGGATTCGGTAGACGGTTTGGCGGCGGCAGCCTCTTTTTCGGCCTTGGCGGCCGCGGCCGCGGCCTGTGATTTCCTTTCTTGCACGATTGATTCTACCGTGGGCAGCTGTGTTGTCGGCTCGGAGACCTCGGAGAAGGAAGAGGGGGCTGCTGAGAAGCGCTTGACTACAGGTCATGGATTTTAGCCAAATCTATGTTGCGATGCAGAACAGCTAGAGCATAGTTGGGCTCCAGTCTCATACCAGGTATGGGCTCCTCGGCAAAGACGGAGCTGGTGCTGTAATAGTAGATGGCGCCGCCGGCAAGAGCCCAGCGCAGTGCCGAGCCCTTCCACGATCTCGACTTATCGGCTGGAGACGTCGATGCGAACCGGCGCGGTGCGGATCGGAGAGCCCGCGTCTGGAGGCTGGCCGCCGGTCGCGTGGCGCATCGCAGGGCTATGCGCTGCATTGTGCGCCGTGTGTGAGGAAAGGGCCGGGAGGAAGTAGATGAAAGAGACGGATCACGCGTTGCGATATAAATTGACCCCGAGACCAAACGTTGACATGACAAAAGAAGACGACTTGGAAAAGGTTATTGGAAGGGGGGGAAGGGCGTTATAGAAGTCGGTGTTGACGGCCTGGATTGGTCAGCGTCAGAAAATTATTCGCTGAGCAGCGGCGCCGTCGGGCTTGGAGAGGCCCGTTGTGGCGCAGAGGACCGTCCGAGGATTAGCCACAGCTGACAGTCGGAGGCACTGGGGCTGGGGCGGTGCGAAACAAAGAGAGTCGAGGCTACACCAAGTGCAAACCAACGCACAAACGTGGTCGTATTTCTTGGTAACTGTAAAAAATATCGAATAGAGGGGGAAATAATTGCTTCAAGGCTAGTGTTCGAGAATATTGCTATAGACTGCCAGTTACGAGCGCTGCCCACCGCTGACAGGCATCATGGCGTCACCTCTGTTGGAGTTTGAGTGGCACCCCTCTAGACTGATGCAGGCCAGCGAGCTGGCTGACGATTTCGCTTTGCTTGTGCTGAACCAGCCATTGAAAAGCAGTGCAAGTTTACGACGGCTCTGGAATGCCGGTGAGTCATAGATGCTGTGTGAAGCTCTTGAGCAATATGACTGACCGATTGTCTGGTAAACAGCCGCGGTGAGAGTGGCCGCTGACGGTGGTGCCAATCGCTTATACGACCTATCCTCCTTCCAAGGCAAATTTGTCTGTTGCCAACTCGTTCCCGACCACACGTAGACTCCTCTAACTCTCACTCCCTAGTCCAATCTCCAAGCCATCATCGGCGACCTGGACTCCCTCAGCCCAACCGTTCGCGACTTCTACTCCTCGCAGCCGCAGCCGGCGCGTATCATCCACGACCCGGACCAGGAGTCCACCGACTTCGGCAAGGCCGTCGCCTGGATCCGCGACGCCTACCGCGGCGGCAGCGCCCCGTCGCCAGCCATGGACATCGTCGCGCTCGGCGGCATCGGCGGCCGCGTCGACCAGGGCATCAGTCAGCTGCACCACCTGTACCTGCTGCAGCCCGGCCCCGCGTACGGCGACGGCGGCCGCGTCTTCTTGCTCTCCGGCTCGAGCCTGACGTTCCTGCTCAAGGCCGGGCGCCACGCCATCCACGTGCGCGAGGACGGCGAGGCCGACGTCTTCGCCAAGCACGTCGGCATCATACCCCTGCGAGAGCCGAGCCGCCTCACCACCAGGGGGCTCGAGTGGGACGTCACCGACTGGCTGAGCCAGATCGGCGGTAGGCTCAGCACGAGCAACCACATCTTGCCGGATACGAGGTGTGTGGAGATCGAGACGAGCAAAGATGTGCTGTTTACGGTGGCTTTGCGGCAGGTTGAGAATGAGGACGATGGTTGAATCGGTCTCACAGGATGACAACAAAAGAAATGATATTGTATGTAATGAATGCATATAGAATGTGGAATGTATAATGGGGAAGAGTAATTTGCTCACCACGCTTCCTGCACTGTGTAAATGCCCACCCCTCTCTTCCCATGCTCGAGAATGCCAAACGCCGCGCTCCGTGTGAAAATGTCAAAAACCGTTCTTTCTCACTGCAATTGCCTCATCGCAAGTAATGAATCACCAGCCAGCAGAACCCGAAAAAGATTATCACGCCGGCCGCGAAAATCCACTTATCCTCGCGCGCGCGCCTCTCCACCATGCGGATCGTCTCCCCGCTCACGCCCAGCGTGTTCCCGACATTATACAGCCTCTTCTGCGTGTTCTTGAGCATGTCGCGTTGCTGGCCAAGGTCGCCCAGCACCGCCTGCCCTCGCGCAATATAGTCGTCGAGCGCCTGGTTCGTGTTCGCGAAGAAGCTCTGCTCCCGGAACGCGTGGGCCTCGCGCACCTCGTCCTGCGAGCCCGTCGTCATGTACTGCTGCTGCGACGATGCCGTGTGTCTAGGCTGAAAGGTCGACGATGTGCTCGTCGGGTTGCTCTGAGCGTACGGGTTCTCGGGCGTGGAGCTGGCGTGGTACGGCCGGCGGCCGAGGAGCTCGGAGCGGTTGTTTTGGTACTGCGCATCCTCGCGCGCCTTCCTAAGGCTGTCGATCTGGCTGCGGAACCCGCCGAGATCGTCGCGGAACTTCTTGACGCGCTCAAAGGCTTCTTCTTGCTTCTTGGGGATGATTTCTTGGCGAGCCAGGCTGTTATACTCGTCGATGGCCTTGCTGAAGGTTGTGAGAGTGACCGAGACGTTGCCAATCTCGGCGGCGGAGGCTTCGCCTTTGTCCTGGAGTGTCGCTAGCTGGTTGTTAATTGCCTTGCTCTGCCGCAGGGCGGAATTGTAAACGACATTCTGGGAGAAGTCAGTAGAGGCCGTGACAAACGCCAATCCACCAATCTCAGGCAACCCACCATAGTTTGTTTATGTAGCGATCTTATAGTTTGGGGCAATGAGACGGATTGCAGTTAGGCTACTCTTGCAGGAACGAGCTATTGCTATCCAATACCTTCACATGCCTAGAGGCCACCGTTGTGTTCCGGCGCCGGAAGATCATCTTCCCGCCGTCTTGGCTTGTACGTTGGTAAACTACCACGGTTTACCGTATAAATTTCTATGTAAATAGGATAAAAGCTTATAAAAAATCAAAGGTCATTATGCATTGATTCAGGTCAGAATTTCCATCAAATGTGTTTAGCAGTGACTCCTAAATAACGTCAACTTGCTGGCGTTACACTGCCATACTTCTCTTGGTGCACTCGCTGAACACCTTTCGCTAGACATAGGCTGATCCAGCAGCTCTCAAAACTACCGACCACGTGTAAGCGAAACTCGAGCACCAGCTATATTCCTCAGACTGCTTGATGATGTGACATTTAGCATTTCCAAGCGCCTATTCTTATACCAAAAAGAAAAACTATCAAAATCAAAAAAGGCACGCGCTGCTCCAGGGTAGTCCCTTTTCAAGTAGGCGGCTAGTCAACAGAGCTTTAATTGTAGTTAGATTTGCTATGAAGTAAACATTGTCTAGGCTTGCCTCCTAGGCCGAGTGTGGGGTTAAGCTTAATGTATTAATTAGCCTAATTTATGAGCCGCTGTATCTTGGATGTGTGAACCGGATGTCTCAATTGTGCTTGAAGGGACCAAAGTAAAAGATCCCGTGCATTTTGTAGATCATAAGTCGAGCCGGGCTATGCATCATTCCCAATCTTCACTCATAAGCCCGTGATACACTTACTGCTAGAATCTAGAACCGAGCAGAAACGATGATAATTGGGAGAGCTAATAGACCGCTTTAACAAATGGCTTTCTTCGCCCGAAAAGCCGTTCACGAGTTTGGCCTTGATAAGTGCGCACGGCAGTACCATGCCACGATCTTGATCCAGCGACGTTTGCCTAGCAAGTCTCACTCCGTAGGCATTCGGCCGGCCAGCCTTGAAGGTAAGAATATAACAATGTCAGCGTGATTTACCTGGCTCTACTTGCCGTGTCCGGCGCCGACGTCGGCGCCGAATCGGGTTCTCCAGAGTATCCGGCCTAGCACATGCACGTTATTTCCACCCAGCGTCAAGGACTAGCCAATAGTTCCCTTGATGTCCTGCTCGTAAGTATTGATTTCGGCCCAACTAGATGAAGTAGTCCATCGACTTTCCCGGCCCGGGCGTTTGTACTACAGCCTGAGTTGGTTCCGCTCACGATCCAATTCGGCGAGTGCATTGCCCTTAGGAATGAGACGCCGATATGTTGGCCCGTTTCCACCAAAAGTCGCTCAAATGATATTTAGGGATGGGAAAAATTGCCTCAGAAGTTGCCTTTATGATATGACACCAGCGATATGCTCCTTCGCAAATGACCAAGAGCCCATCATTCGTCGCATCAAAGACTGAGCTACTAATTCGACGAAAGGGCCGAAACCGAGGAGCGAAGACTTGATAATTGGAGGTGACAAAAGACCTCACAGTCGGCGCAGCCAAAATGGCAGACTCTGGAACTGTGCGAGTTCAAGACCAGCGGCCAGCTGAAGAGGCGGCCACCTCATCGATGCCTTTGGGCCCGATGGACGAGGAGAAAGCGCCTTGTACGCTGCCAGTCGACAACTCTCGCGTCGCCCCTTACTCTGCCTGTTCCAAGTCAACCAAGCGGTTGCTCGTCATCGGCACCTCGTTCGTGGCTTTCTTCTCGCCACTCTCAGCGCAAATTTACCTCCCGGCGCTCATCCCTATCGCCAGAAGCCTGCGCGTGAGCCCAACGCGCGTGAACCTGACCATCACGACGTACATGATTCTACAGGGCGTCACACCCATGATTGTTGGGTCGCTCGCCGACGCCGGGGGCCGCCGGCCGGCATACGTTGCCTGCTTCGTCATCTACGTCGCGGCCAACGTGGGGCTCGCGCTCGCGCCGGACTACGCCGCCGTGCTGGCGCTGCGATGTCTCCAGTCAGCCGGGTCAAGCAGCACTGTGGCACTGAGTACTGCCGTCGTCGCGGACGTGGTGACATCGGCGGAGCGCGGGCAGTACGTCGGCTATACTGTTATACCTACGGTGTTCGCCCCGTCTCTGGGTCCGGTTCTTGGCGGTGTGCTGTCACAATACCTCGGATGGCGCTCAATATTCTGGTTTCTGGCCATCTCGGGAGGCGTGGCTCTGGTGTTCATCGTGGCGTTCCTCCCCGAGACGTGTCGACATATCGTTGGCGACGGGTCTGTCGAACCGCCGCCAGCGTATCGTTCACTGCTGCAGCTGATGCGCTTGCAGAAGACCCAGAAGAGGCGTGATCAAGATATGGACACTGCAGCGGTGGCTCCTGATGAAGTAGTGACGAGAGACAAGTTCAAGTTCAAGCCCCCGAATTTCTTGGAGGCAGGGCTCTTGCTGTTTCGGCGTGCCTCGGGGCTTTTATTGTGGAGTAACAGCCTGATCTTTGCTGGGTTCTACTGCATCACGGCCGCCATGCCAGGCATATTTCACAAACGGTATCATCTGACTGAGACAAAGGTCGGCTTGATGTATCTGCCCATTGCCGCGGGCTCTATCATCGCCGCCGCGGTCGTCGGCCCTGCCCTGACGTGGAATTACAAGCGGCACTGCGCCCTCGTCGGACTGCCCTTTGACCGCCAACGCCAGACCGATATGACGCGGTTCCCAGCGGAACGGGCGCGGTTGGAGGTCGGTCTGCCGCTGATGCTGCTGGCGGGCGTGTGCCTCGTGGCGTGGGGCTGGGCGGTGCAGGCGCACGCACCGATCGCGGCTCTCTGTGTCATCATGGTGCTGATAGGGGTCGGTCTGATTGGCGTGAACAACACGATGAGCGTGCTGCTCGTGGACATGCACCCGGGCAAGGCGGGCACGGCGACGGCAGCCAACAACCTCACGCGGTGTCTGGTTGGCGCGGGGGCGACGGCGGCCATTGTGCCGCTGGAAAAGGCGGTGGGTGTGGGCAAGGCATTCACGATTGTGGGAGGTCTGTTTTTTGCGTGCTTTGGCCCGTTGGTGTTGCTCGCTGTCAAGGGGATGAAATGGAGGCAGATGAAAGCCAAGGGCACCTCCTCCAGCTGAAAATATGTGTGGAGGTTGTTAGGGCAAGAAGCCAGCCAACCCAACGATGCGCGCCAGGAACGATGTAGAGAAAATTTGCAATGACATGAGGAGGCATCAAATTTAAATGCATGGATTTCAGCGATCTTTGCGTATTACAAGATAGATATACAGATATCACCTCAATTCTCTAGCATCATGGTCTCGCAACGGTACACTATTAGTATAAAGTGCCACCAAGAGCCACCAAGCGCGTTAACTATCAATGGGCTTCAGTCATACAATTTTCTGTGTGGTTTTTCAACCTGACACAACTCGTGACATGCGCGTTCAACAAAACTAACACCAGATTGCCAGTTCTCAGTAGGTTTCAGCCGCTTTTTGTCCGCCAATGAGTCACTTAGTATTGATACTTTACTCAGCAGTCGTGGAATAATCTCAACAGTCTATTGCGGCCAGCATATCTTCTGGAACTCGCACCTCCCTTCGCACACCAGAATGGCCCGGCCCGGCAACATAACCTGACCGGCATGGATTTCAAAAGTTTCCCGCAGATATTCGGAGTTCTGCCGACTCTTGGATATTCTTTAGGACACATGTGGATCGCACTGCTGGCATTGCTCGCCACCGTCGTCGTCAAACGACTTTGCTTTGGACCGCTCTCTAGAATTCCGGGGCCTAAGATTGCAGCCATCTCGAATATATGGTATGCCTATCATGTAAAAAACGGGCACGCCGCACATTTAGCAAAATGGCTGCATGCACGATATGGTCCTGTTGTGCGAGTTGGGCCGAACGAAGTTTGGTTCAACACGAAAGAAGCATATGACATAGTCTACAGTACGTTTCCTTCTGGAATCCGTCAGAAGTTTCGGATGAGAGATCCAGAGACGGATAGTAGCCACTGATGTTGTTCATAGGAATCGGACTGCGGGGATACGAAAAATCTACCTTTTATTGTAAGCACATCGAGATTTCGACCATGTCCCTCCATGGTAGATGCGTGCTCACATGCGACAGTCGCAACCGCCCTTGCGAGGCCTCATGTAGACTGGAGTCTAAACGCACACTTCCAAGACAATCTAGATTTGCTGTCCGAGCGAAACATGCATCGATATAGACTGCAGCGTCGCCTCATAGGTCGTGTCTACAAGACCGCCAACGCAGCACGCCACCAGAGAGCCATCGACCGGGTCATTGATGATGCCACTTTAAAGCTGAATGCAATGGCTGGCAAGCCGGTTGACCTCAAAGAATGGATGCACATCATCGCCGTGGAATGCCTCGGCGCCATGGTCCTCTCATGGTCACCGGGGATGCTCAAGGCTGGTACAGATCGCGACACGAGCAATCAAAGCTATCTTGGGTGGCGTCGCAAATCGGTACTTGGCCTCTTCCCTACAATCATTAAATTGGAGGTTCGTCACAAATGGCTCGGAAGGCTCTTCAGCAACATCTGGGGAATCACTTTCGAAACTCCAAAGGGCTTCAGACCCTTTTTCCCGGTATGTGCTGTCTGCAGTATACGCAAGCATCAATTTTCCAGACAACAGTCTATTGCTGCCGAGCTGACGGCTGACATACATCAAGGATGTGAGTCGTAAGGTTAGCCGTCGTATCAAGAATTGGTCAAACACGAAGTCCAACCAATACCACGATCTGCTTTCTGACCTGATCAATCTGCACGAAGAGAAACCCGAGTTTACGGAGTTATATTTACGCAAAATGGCCGTTACCAACTTCGGCGCGGGCCACGAGACACTTGCGTCAACGCTGACTGCCATCATGGTCATGCTGGGGACGCATCCTTCTATACAGACGAGGGCCAGGGAAGAGATACGAAACTTCCGGAGCAGGGCACAGACAAGTGGTAAGACTGCTTTGGAGTTTGCAGATGCGCTGGGACTCGAGTACACCCAAGCCGTCATCAAAGAGGCCATGCGCCTCTTTCCTGTCATCAGCATGAGTCTGCCGCGCGAGGTGCCACGTCGCGGCGACGGGTTGCATCTGCACGGCTTCTGGATCCCACCTGGCGTTACTGTTGGATGTAACCCCGTCTCGTTGCATCGGAATACGGACATTTGTGGACCAAACCCGGACAAGTTTGATCCGTGTCGCTGGATCGCTGGCCAACGGCACCGCGACGATGACGCTGATGACGATGTCGCGCAGGAGGAGCAGACGCGGATAAAGACTCTGGAAAGATACAGCCTGGCTTGGGGCGGTGGTTCGCGTGCTTGTCCAGGCAGACATGTGGCAGAGCTCATTGTGCTCAAATGCATCGTCCAACTGCTGGAGCATTTTGAAATCCGGGCTACCGTCCCGCCTGAGGCTGAGCATGGCCCGACATACTTTTTGGCCATGATGACGGGTGTGCGTGCCGAGTTTGTGCCTATCCCGAGAGTCTAGTCGTCCGCCAGTCACTGCTGTCAGAGCCCATATGGCAGTTAAGGTTGCACAGCATAGTGATGCGGGAGGAGCGATCTCGGATCTTATGTCAGGCAGCCACGTCGAAGAAGCTCACGCTGCGATCGAGACTCTTACGCCATTGACATTGACGTGCATTAGCCCAGCCGCGCTCGGTCCCGTCACGGAAGTCTTTTACTGCACGATGTCACACGGACCTCTGACCTCTGGATATTGCGATGACATTGATGCTTTGTGCCAAATCTGGAGGGTATGAGCATTGGTCCCGATCTTTGTATTCTTAGCAAATTTTTTTCTTGAATTTGCCCGGGAAGCATAGCTCCAGTCTGCTGCCTTGACGACACTACACGGTGAATCTCTTGGCAAGCTCTTCGTAGAAATCAAGACAAGCCTTAATTGAAAGCTAAAATCCTTGCGGAGATTTGGTAGAAAGTTGTCAGCTCTCTCCGTGGCCGAGGTTACAGCGCAGAGTCGGACTGGCTGACCACAAGCAGAAAAGGCTTGTACGAGATGCGAGCATAATTTTCTTTTCTCGGTCTTGCTGAGCGGAAGCCGATCTCGGCGACGATGCCAAAGTGCGTCATTTACAAATGACGCATCTTCACTGGTCAGCCAGCGCTCAGAAAGAATTCTAGGGCCCCCGCCCTTGAACCCCGCCCTGTCTTCTGCTCCCACAACCGGCACTGAAGCGGGACTGAGTCACTAGGCACCTACGTAGCTTGGCTGCTTAGATGATGACATTCAAAAGTTTGCAAAGTATCTCGACTTTTCACTGACATACTTTTAAACCCAATCTCCCCCAATTGGCACTTCGGAAACGATTACACATAGAGTCTCAGTAAATACATCTCGGATTGACGAATATCATTCATCATGTGCGGCACCGAGACAGAAGGAGCCGCTCCGGCTCCCAACATCGCCCATCCTGTTCAGAACCACAACCCAGCCTCATCACCGTATCAGCGTGTAGATGACTTTCTCTCAAATGTGACACGCTACAAGATCATCGAAAGTAAGAAGCAATCGTGAAGAAGGAGCTTGAAGTAACTGCGCTGGATCCTTGGTCTTAAGCACAATCCGAGCTTTTCGAGGTAATAATGCATCGACAGAGCTACAATGCTGACCTGTCTTATAGGTACCCTGAGAGAGGGCGAGCAATTCTCAAATGCATTCTTTACGATAGAGATGAAGTGCAAGATTGCAACCATGCTAAGCGACTTCGGCGTCGACTATATCGAACTCACCAACCCGGTATCTTCACCTCAATCGTATGACGATTGCAAGACGATTTGCAACCTTGGCCTCAAGGTACGTCTTCCGACAAGTCGAAAATTTCCCTCCAATAGAAGCAATTGCTTATAAGCTCGATAGTCCAAGATTCTCACACACGTGCGATGCAATATGGAGGATGCCAAGAAGGCGGTCGAATGCGGTGTCGACGGCGTCGATCTTGTCATTGGAACCTCTAGCTTTCTGCGCGACTACAGCCACGGAAAGAGCATGCAGCTCATCCAAGAAACAGCCCTAGAGGTTATCGGATATATCAAGAGGCATGCTGGCACCCTCTTACCGAATAAAGAAAGACGAGACTAATATCTGTGCAGCAAGGGAGTCGAGGTGCGCTTCTCTTCCGAGGATTCGTTCCGCTCCGACCTTGTCGATCTTCTCGCACTCTACAAGGCTGTTGACCAGGCAGGCGTGAACCGAGTGTTTGTTTTTTCTCCTTGGCAGAGATAATTCTTGTTATTGACAGAAATAGTGGTGTTGCCGACACGGTTGGAGGCGCTACGCCGCGCATGGTCTATGACCTGATTCGCACGCTACGAGGTGAGCGGCGGCGACTCGAGAAATCATGTCATGTTTCAAGTGCTAATGATCTTTGAAGGTGTTGTCGGCTGTGACATTGGCATGTCCACCAATTCTCGCTTCACATTGCTTCACTAACACCTAGCAGAGACGCATTTCCACGACGATACCGGCTGCGCCGTCGCCAACGCACTGACGGCCCTCGAGGCTGGCGCTACACATATCGACACCAGTGTGCTCGGCATCGGAGAGAGTGAGTCTATTCTCGCATCGGCGGCTTCGTGCATTCGTCGGGCTAACCTGCTCTTTCTAGGAAACGGCATCACTCCTCTGTGAGTATCCGCGGCATGACAACATGTGATGGCCACTAACAAAACGAAAGGGGCGCTCTGATGGCCCGAATGGTTGTGACCTCTCCCGAATACACCAAGTCCAAGTACAACCTCAAGATGCTCAAGGAAATTGAGGAGTATGTCGCCTCTGCTGTTGAGGTGAACATTCCTGTAAGTGCCTCGGTAAATGCTGTACAGTTCAGGACGATGAGACTAAATCTCGGACGTTTAGTTCAACAACCCAATTACTGGGTTCTGTGCATTGTAAGTGTTTGACGCCGTTGTATATCGGGTCCAACGGCTAACTCTGAGATAGCACACACAAGGCTGGCATCCACGCCAAGGGTAAGCCTGCTTGCTTATCGAATGTTTCGCCGTCCTAACATGCAATAGCCATTCTCGCCAACCCGTCGACATACGAGATTATCGATCCCAGCATTTTTGGTCGTATGTTGAGTTATCTGACAAACTACTCATCCAGACTTAAGGACTGACAGCCACAGTGACGCGATATATCTCGATCAGCTCCAGAATTACAGGCTGGAATGCGGTCAAGTCTCGAGTCCTGCAGCTCGGATACGCATTGACAGATGATCAGATCAAGGAGGTGTATGTTCTGCTCTCGCCCAGACGATGTTGCTTGTCCAGGGTAATAACTCTTACTAACTTTTGGGGGCATAGAACTGCCAAGATCAAGCAAATGGCCGATAGTAAGTGCCGCCTTCTCTACTCCGTGGATTACAACTCGGTCGAGCAGATGCTAACTTTCTCAGTCCGACCGCTCGCTATTGACGACGCCGATAGTATCATTCACTCGTATCATCTTAGCCTTAAGGAACAGGCTGTCTAAATCTAACCTGAATGGTCCTCGAGGCTCGCCATTATGGACGATTTAGAGGAAACCACTGGGATGTAAAAAAAAGTAAAAGCTGATTTGCAAAAGTTTGAGCATTCACGAAGAGCAGAAATCAAAGCCTGAATTCTCCTTGTCACAATGTAGAATCGATAAGCAAGTCGTGATTAAATGTCTATAAGCCAGCCTTACACAGCCTCGATATGTAGTCAGTCGCCCGGAGCCGAGTCCTTTTATACCTGCCTGGTGTCGGTATCCGGCGCTGCATTGGGGGCCATCTGAATCATCAGCTATTCATGCCGCCACCAACTCGGCGAGGGCGTGCGAGTTTTCTAATCGGTTCATCCTGTTTCTTACTGGTCGGCGGATGCCAGAAAAGGACCCAACCCGTCAAGTTTCTAGACCATGCACGGCCTGCCCGGTGGGCCGTCTGAGAAGAAGCTGGTGCCTGGTCATTATGGCGTGCTCCCGAAGAAGGGTAGAAAACTCTTTTATAGGAATAGAAGAAATAGAAAAAAAAGGTCTTATTCCGACCTGTCCCACATCATTTCCGACGTTGTTCTACTTTTTTTTCTTCCCACTCTCGGCTACGTCCTGGCGAAGCTTTATTGAGGAGATAAGACACAGTGCGATTCCGATTGGCTATTCACGGCGCCATGTTAGCCCTGTAGCAGAGAAGAAGAGCTGCATGCATTATATCAACGCTCGCATATATAATCAAAGAAGGAAACTCGAAATAGAAAGTAAGGAGAGTAATGAAGGGAAAAGGGAAGAAAAGCATGTCAGTTGGTGAGCAAAAGTCGCAATCGCACTACTTGCTGTGGTGCGCGTGACGAGCCAGCATTTGGCTACAGGTGATAGATTGCAGATGTGCGCCAAGGCTCTTCGGCCCTTCTATTCATGGCTTGATAGCTACCTTACACTCGTTTAGGAGCTTTCATTCGTCAAAAGGATTGGTCTTGGCAAAACCCGAGCTATATGGCTCTGCGTTTATATTGGTAATAGATTGAGTTGGGGAAGGCCCGGTCAAGAATCCCAAGACATCAGCGTAGCCAGATCAAGTAGAAGCGGATATGCTCGATGGCCAAGAGCTTTCTCCGGGCTGGCTTTTCTCCGGCGGCGCGGCTTTCCATCAAGAATGGAAAAGGGAGGGGCGGGGGAGAGATGTCATGCGGTAGCTTTTGGGCTTTCTTGTCTCTTGGTAGTCATGCTCTGGGGTCTGGGGAAAGTGATACAAAGAAAAGGCCTTCCTTTGGCATTACATGGGTACTCTACCCGTCCGCTTGATGGAAGGTATCCCAACATGCCATGTGGTCAGACAAGGCCAGGAGCTGGCGATGGCAAAGCCGGCGGAGAGCCGGCTCGAGCGTGGCGTCGAAGCATCTCGGAATATGTTATCAAAATGGGCTGACCAGAGCGCGCTATTGACAAATCCGATAATGGTCGTTGGTGCGCGATTAGAGATTATGGCCGTGAAGTTTACGTGAACCTGCAATTCTGTGCAAGCCGAGCGGTGCTCAACCAAGCTGAGAGAGTGAGTGAGGATACGCAATTCTGGTGTGTTCCCGTAGCAGCACTGAGATATGAAAATGTGGATGTTTCAATATCGATGTTTGTATGTGTACTCGAGGATTCGAGTAATTCCTCGTATATGACGGTGCCCAGACGCATGTCCTCGACTACAGACAAGACTATAATGTAGCATGCTTGACCGTAGCAATATTGTACTTATGGTACACACGACAAAACCTATCCTTTTTTTTTTCTCAATGTCGTGTCTTCCTGCGTGTCGGCAACTACAAATCTGTATGTAGGAGCGAGAAAAACGGAGATGGCGATCAACACCATGTTCCTCTCCACTGCCGTCCTGACGGGTTTTGCCCTCTTCATCGACTTCATCAGCCAAAGAGTGGGCACGGGGGCAAGAAAGCTCTGCGGCCGACGCATTGTATGTAGATGCAAGTGGCAAAGACCACAATTTTGGAGCTAACAGCTGGATGAGGCGGAAAGGCGCGGAAAGGGCCTGCCGTTTCGCCCATCCAACAGAAATACTATTCTCTTTGGAAGCGAAGGTTTCTAGCCCCCTTTTCGAGCCGAGGTTGCAGCCAAGATTAGGTGTTTTTTAAAGTTTCTAGGGTCGCCTTTATTGGAGTACCTATGCATGCGTTGGTCAAAAAAAGGTGCTACTTCACCCTGTATTTTACCATGGCCAAGTCGGCAGTTCTTTTTGTCCACCACTTGCTGGGTAAATTAGAGGTACCTAGCTCATAGAGCACCTACTGTTTTGAGGCGCCCGCCGCCCGCCGTCGGAACGCGCAATAGCCTTGTCTGGATTCTTGGCTGTGAGACAAAAGTCCCTGGGAGGCTGAGAAGAGAAGGAAAGTGAGGAAGAGAAACGAGGATCCCACGGTTTCGCCGCTGCCGAGTCTCGAAAGGAAGCAATCGTGTTCTCTTGATTACAGCACCTTTCACAGCGGGAGTCACTCTATACTAAAAAAGCGGAAGCCAACGGCCAGGCCAATGGGCGCAACTCCTCAAAATATTCTTGGTGTTTTCGTGTGAATTATATATATATAGCTAGCAAGGTTGCCGTCATTTGTGTTCTACGTACCGCAACAAACACATGCAGGGCCAACAATCTTCATTAATTGCGCAACTGGCGCCCTATCCGACCCCCATGTCCGTATTTGTACAGGCTTGTACCGTGTGTTGAACTGACTGCGAGTAATGCCAAGAGATAATGAGGCTGTGAGCCTGTAGACTGCTCCGGGGTATTCAAGCGTATTTTCTGCCGGTCACAGGAGTCATTACCATTCTTCCCTGTGATTGCGCCGCGGTGAAGAAGCCGTCATGATCCCTCTGTTATGACAGCATCGCGCCTGGGCCGGCGAAACGGGCGGCCCACGCTCCGGAAGTGTTTATTGGTTTCTATGTGCAGTTCTTGCGTGATAATTGCAGGGACGTCACATCACTCCAGGATGCGTGATAAACATGTTGCTAGTTTCCTCGACTGGGATCGCATGTATGTATGTACTGTATGGTACTTGTAATTTCGCCACTACCTAGTAGGCGATGCAGAGCCGTCGGAGTATCAGTTTCGGCATCACCACCACCAGCTGGCAAGTAGGCATGCCAACTGGCAGCCTGTCGTTTACCTCTCAGTGTAACGTTGGAGAAATACGGGCGACAACCGGTTGGGGCGAGACGGATGGCCACCCACTCTCTCGCCAAGCGGCTGTTGCTTTTTGCACGTAGCGCCCAGCACAACCCACCACCAACAACGACGCTTCTGCGTTTGCGCTGCGCCATTCTCCTTCTCTCGGCTCTCATCCATCGTATTCAGCATAACGCAACACACAACTGCTATCAGTGGCATTCTGGAAATGCGGCATACGAAGGCTAACCTTTGCCGGTTTTCAAGCCACAAACAAAAGATCCCATCCCGAGTCCTGTAGCCACACATAGCGCCGCCAAGCCACCCATGGTGAACTTTTCACACTGCCATGCCAGCAAGGGGCCAGCCAACAAGTGGAGGAGTCAAGCCCTGCAGAGATACCAGGAGGTGGTTCCATGTGCTCATTGGCTAACATTATCGCGCAGTAGCTGTGGTTGTCGTGTCCCATGTCGATATAGCCCTCAATAGGCAAATATACATGTATGTCTACTACCACCGCACCACCATCACAACTTCGCCACATGGCCACTGGATCAACAAACAAGCTCGGCAGCCATTTGACTGGCGAACCTATATGCTGATTGCACGCATACTCCATACGGAGTAATTAGTTTGTATAGACATATACAGTTGCACGGTCACCCCGCCATGCTAAGGCAAATGCTAAAACGCTCGGCACGCTCCCCAACCTGGGACCGCTTCCATTCTTCTTTTTGATCTATAGACATGGACCAGGCTTGGCTGAAATTCCCTGCAGGGTTCTTTTGTCTAGCACCTGGGCTCACAAAGTCACCATTCTCGAATAGGCATTGCCTCCGCTGGTCCACGTTCCTAGCTCTCGGGCCATCTCGACAGCTGGTTTTGGCTTGTCTGCATCATGCTACCAAGTCTCGCATAGCGGTCCGCGTGGGTGCACTTGGCTGACTCGACCCAAGACGGCGCTTTTTCATCTCCCCCCTGTTCTGGACCCCTTTGGGCTCTTCCCCAGAGACCTTATCAGCATGCATATAGTGGCCCACTTCTACAATGGCACAGTGGGGTCGCGCCCACACACAACCGGGGGTTTACCGAACCGTCAGCCGCCTTACTTCCTCCTTGTACCTTGTATAGCACACTAGTAACTATTACTACTCGACTTGCCCAGGTAGGAACTGCTCGTCCACTGCCATAGGCAGCTGGGTGAGATCCGATTATCGAATGGGGTATATATATATATAGAAAGCCACCAGTCTTCGTGTGCCTATCCCGAGAGAGCTGTCGCCTTGTCTGTTCCCTTTCTCAACACCAAGTAGGCGCTCTTGGAGACCCTTCTCATTACTATCCTCAACCCGGCCAGGGCCTCACTCAAAACCTTGACCACCGGGACACATCTGGGTCATAGTCAAGATGACGACCACCGTCAACCTAGACAACGACGCAATTGCGCGTGCCGGTCTCGTGGATGCCGAACACCATGGCATTCACCCGGTTGATGCCGAAAAGGTCAACGCGACCCTCGACGTCGACCAGCACAGCGTCACGACCGATGACAATGACTGGCCAGACAAACCAACCCCCGAACAGCAGCGCACCCTGCGTCGCGTCTCTGGCAAGATCAAATGGGCCATGTGGACGATCGCCTTTGTCGAGCTGTGTGAGCGTTTCTCATACTACGGCTCCTCTGTCCTCTACACCAACTTTGTCAACCACAAGCTGCCCAATGGCTCAACTACTGGTGCCCCCCTTCCAGGAGACCCTCACCCCCAGGCTGGTGCGCTGGGCATGGGTCCCAAAGCCGCGCAGGGCCTGAGTCTGTTCAACCAGTTCTTTGCCTACCTCATGCCTCTTGTCGGGTAAGTCCACGATTCATGACTGACTGAGTATCCATGTACAACACGAACAAGCGACTGACATAGTTCCTCTGCAGTGCCTGGATTGCCGATGCTCGCATGGGCCGTTTCTGGACCCTTCACTTGGCCATCGGCATTTCCACTATTGCCCACGTCGTCCTCGTCGCCTCGTCTGCCCCCAACGTGATCATCCACCGCGACTCGGCCTTTGCAGCCTTTATCATCGGTCTTCTCTGCCTCTGTGTCGGCACCGGTTTCTTCAAGGCAAACGTATCCCCCTTGTTGGCCGAGCAGAACGAGGACTCTCGCATGCGAGTCGAGGAGCGCAATGGCGAACTCGTTATTGTCGACCCCGCCGTCACCAACACCCGTATCTTCCTCTACTTTTACCTCTGCATCAATATTGGCTCCCTCACTGGCCAGATTGGCATGGTCTACGTTGAGAAATACATTGGATTCTGGGCCGCCTTCCTCATTCCTACCGCCCTCTTCCTTCTCGCTCCCTTTGTTCTCGGATCGCAGAAGAAGAAGTATAAGCTCACTCCTCCCACCGGCTCTCTCCTCGAGAAGTTCCTTAAGATGTTCTTCTACGTTCGCAAGAGGTCCAAGTCTGCTTTCCACTTTGACTGGGACGTTGCCCGCCCCTCCAAAGTTGCACTGTCTGAGCGCCCTTCGTGGATGACTTACGATGACGCTTGGGTTGATGAGGTCCGCCGTGGTCTGATGGCTTGCAAGGTCTTCCTTTTCTTGCCCATCTTCTTCCTCGCCTACAACCAGATGACGAGCAATCTGACCACCCAGGCCAGCACCATGCAGCTTCACGGTGTGCCCAACGACATCATCCAGAACCTCAACCCCATTTCGATCATCATCATGATTCCCATCCTCGACCACGTTGTCTATCCTCTTCTGCGTCGTTTTGGCATCGCCTTCACGCCCATCAAGAGAATGACCCTTGGTTTCCTCATGGCCACCATGTCCATGGTTGCCTCCGCTGCCATGCAATATTTCATCTACCAGAGGAGCCCATGCGGCTGGCACGCCAACGGCACCACGACTAATGCTGCTGGAGAAACGGTCAACTGCCCTCCGGCCGACATTAATGTCTGGGCTCAGTGCCTGCCCTACATCTTCATCGGCATTGCCGAGCTCTTCACCAATGTCACTTCCTACGAGTACGCCTTCTCCAAGGCCCCCGCCAACATGAAGTCTCTGGTTATGAGCATCAACCTGTTCATGAGTGCCGTCTCCGCTGCCATCGGCCAGGCCTTTACGCCGCTGTCTGGCGACCCGCTCCTCGTCTGGAATTACACCGTCATCTCCTGCATTGCATTTATTGGCGGTGTCGCTTTTTGGTTCTGCTTCCGTCATCTCGACTCTGACGAGGACAAGTGGAACATGTTGAAGAAGTCGGAATACATTGGTCAGAACCAGCCAGAAGCTGTCAAGACTGCCGATTAAACATGGCCAGAAATGATGAAAGCAAAAAAAGAATTAGGTGTATGTTTTTTTTAGAGAATATGACGTTGATGTATATATATGCTACAGTTGTCACTGAATGATGATACCTATTTGATGTTCATTTTTATTCAAGATATAATAACATGATTCGAGCCACTTGCGCGCCACGAGAGAGCTTCCTGCATCGTATATGTACTAACGATAGAAACATAATGTATAAATGCCCAAAATTCTAGTCTGATGGTTTAGAAAATTGAAACCACGACGTCTATGCGTTACATATACTCCCTTCCTAGCACCGCCAAAATCTTGACAAAAAAAATCATTTACAACCCACAACCTCATAAGGGTCGTCAACTTTCATACCGACATCTTCATCGGAATCGTCTTGTGCGGATCATACCCCTTAACGACAAAATCCTCCGCCTTCCACCCGTCGATGCTACCCCCTGGGGCGCGCGCAATCTCCAGCGACGGGAAGGCCCTCGGCTCGCGCTCCAGCTGCACCCTCAGCGCCTCCTCGTGGTCGCGATACACGTGCGCGTCGCCCATGACGTGCGTCAGGCTCCCCGGGACCAGCTCGCACACGTGCGCCAGCATGTGCGTCAGCAGCGCGTAGCTGGCGATGTTGAACGGCACGCCGAGGCCCATATCGCACGAGCGCTGGTACAGCTGGCAGTGCAGGCGACCCTTCCCCTCTCCGCCACCATCTCCCCCCTCCTGCAGCCCCTTCCTCCCAAAGGACACGTAGAACTGGGCAAACATGTGGCAGGGCGGCAGGGCCATCTTGGGGAGGTCGCGGGGGTTCCAGGCGGAGAGCACGATGCGGCGGTCGTGGGGGCACTCGCGCAGGCGGCGGACCACCTCGGCGAGCTGGTCGACGCCCTGGCCGGCGTAGTCGGCGTCGCAGTCGACGTACTCGGCGCCGAAGTGGCGCCACTGGAAGCCGTACACGGGGCCGAGGTCGCCGACGGCGCGGTGCGGCAGGCCCGCCCCGTCGAGGAACTCGCGCGACCCGTTGCCGTCCCAGATGTGGACGCCGGCGGCGGCGAGCGGGAGCGAAGACGTGGACCCCGCGACGAACCAGAGGAGCTCGGCGACGACGGCGCGGAGGAAGACGCGCTTGGAGGTGAGCAGCGGGAGGATCGGGGCGTCGGTGGACGGGTCGGAGAGGAGGAACTTGAGTGGGCGCGGGGCGAAGATGGAGAGCGTGCCGGTGCCGGTGCTGCGAGGGGGGAGGCGGGGGGTGTTAGAATTGGTCTGTCTGCGTGTATCGTGTAATGGAGGGAGAGGTTGTTTTGGGAGGGGGGGGGGAGCGTACCGATCAGGCCTGTGCTCGCCGTCTTGGAGGATCTCGCGAACGAGGTCTAGATATTGGTATTCTTCATGTCTTTTTGTTTCAGCCATGTTGTGTGATTGTTTGTTTTTCTAAGACTGAAAAATAAAAAGGAAATGGTTGTCCAACGTTGTTTGGATATACGACGCAGGTGAAAGAATCGGAAGACGCGTCGCGGGGTTTAGCAAACGCGTAGAGTGCCTCGTCGCCAGACAACTCCACTTTAACAAAAAAGCACGTCACCAATTTGTTTGCTCTCGCTGCTACTAATGAGTTTGCGCCAATTAAATTCGCTATTCTAATTGTATCAATCCTCATGAAAACCATGGGTATCGCACGCTATATGCCCTGTATGCCTCTGTCTCTAAGTATTGTTACAGCCTATGAAAGACTTTGCCCATAATCTCTCGCGCCTTCAGCAAGTTTACCACGCTCATGCGCTCGTTGCTTAGATGCGCCGCGTCGCTCGCCAGGCCGCACGGCAGGTGCGCGGCGGGCGCCTCGAACTCCTTTTCCAGAAACCTAATCGCGGGGATGGAGCCGCCCTCTCTGATATAGAGGGGCCCTCGCGGCTTCGACGCCTTGTCCCAGGCTCCCGGCGGGGCGCTACCGTTGGCGCTGCCGATATCGAACAAATCTGGCCAGGCCTCGATGATGGCCTTTTCTAGTATGCGAAAGATGCTGTTTGTGGGATCGCCAAGCCACGGCTCGGCCTTGTTGTCGATGCTGATGCTGAGCTGGTTCTGCGACTCGAGCGTGGCGAACTGCTGCTCCAAGAACAGGGTGAGCTCTGCCGCTACGTCGTTGACCTCCTGGCCAGGCACCAGGCGCAGGCTGATGTGTGAGCTCGCATGGCTGCTGACGAGACTGCCCTCAGGACCTGAGACCTTGTAGCTGTGGACAGTCAGGTTGGGCTCGCGCCAGCGCGCCATCAAGGACCGTTTGAGAGTGTTTTCCGACATGTTGTCTTTGCGGCCGCGTTTCAAAATGGACACAATGTCATCGTAGCGCGCCTCCTCAGCCGGCATCAGCGCCGGGATACCGCTGTAGAAGTTGCGGAGCTGGACTCTGTTGCCTGGACCCTTGAGCTTCGACACCATGTAAGTCAAATCTGATAGTGGCTCATTAGACATGAACGATCCGTCCACGCCGGAGTGAGAATCTGGACGTGGCGAGTCGACGCACACCGTCGCATGAAGCACGCCGCGAAGACCATATGTCAGACAGGGCACCTGATCGTCTAACCAGTAACTGTTTGCCAGTAGAATGTAGTCGATATGGCCGATACGGTCTTTGTTCTGTCGAACCGCCTCCTTGAAGCCCCGGGAGCCATACTCTTCCTCGCCCTCGATGAGAAAAATGATGTCGTTCTCCAGCTGCTTGGCTTGCATGAGGTCCGTCACAGCGTACAGGGCTGCAATAACAGGCCCCTTGTTGTCACTTACGCCGCGTCCGTACACGTAGCCGTTTACACCGGTCACGGTGAAGGGATCCGTCATCCACTCTCCAGTCTTGCAGTCAGCTGCCACGACGTCATAGTGGCCATAGAAAAGGATACGCTTCCGCGTCTTGGCCGACTCCTGCTTGGCTGAGAACTTGGCATACACTACAGGATTGTGACCCATTTCTGTGCTGAGCATCTCGACGTCTCCTCCTAGTCGCTTAAACAGAGCACCCAGGAAGGTCGCGCCTCGACGACAGTCTTCAGCGAATTCGGGTTTTGACGAGATGGTCTTGTAAGAGACAAAGTCCACCAGTGTGGTGAGCAGTGGGTCATCGCCGCTTTGTGACGTCTCTGTCGCGGTCGTATCTGAATCTGTGATAGACCAGACGCTGACGTCTTTGTCGTTGGCTCCGGTGATGTAGAATTCCTCGTTATGGTATTTGACTACCGCGGAGGCCAGTATTTTCCCCTGATGTGCTTTCCAGCGACCGACGCACTGGTATTTTTGGGTGATTTTGTCGGTCGACTGTTGGTATTTTCCATAGTGCACCGTGCTGAATTCCTAGTCGACGTGTTAGAGTATACTGGTGACATGCGACTTGTACAACTCACACTCGCATGGCCGTCTGTGGATCCCGTCCAGAGAAAGCCGCAAGCCATCTGCAGGGACATGATACTCTGCTCGCCAGCCTTGATGACTCTGAGTTTTTGCGCGGTGTCGAGGTCCCAGAGCTCGACAACACCGGCAAGCTTGCCCGAGTACAAAAATGACCCGTCAATGGCCAATGAAAGCACCGATTCGGCATCGTCTGTGCCCAAGGTCATGATTTCCTCGATTGTGCCGCGATCGGGCTCGCCTTCGTCCAGGCCGTCTCGTGTGCCGCGCCCGAGAGTCCAGAGCTTGATGGTGCCGTCACCAGCGCCCGATATCAAGACATCTTCGTCCTCGTCGACCAGCACAGTCGGGCCTTGGGCCATGAGCATGCAGTAGACATATCCATAGTGCGCAAAGTTTCGGATGCAGCCGCTGTCGATCTCGAGTACCGTGGTTGCGCGGGGTATGAGCGCCCAGCGGTCCTCGTTGCGCCGCGGCGTGCTCGCGCCGCCAACCGCCTTGGAGTCGAAGAAGCGGTGGTTTCTGCGGTCCGGGTGCTTCTGGGAGCCGTGGCCGACGACGGCAGCCTGGTCGCCCAGGCGCACCCACTGGATGGAAGTGTTCTGGGCACCGATATAGAGCGTATCGTGGCGGGGGCTGTAGGCGGCGCTGAAGACGTCGCCCACGTCGTAGGTGCCGTAGATCTCGTAGAGGCGGCGCAGGGTGCGCGCACACCAGACATTAATGATGGGGTCGCCGGCGGTGGAGAAAAGCAGGGCGCCGTCGGGGGAAAGCGTCAGGGAGAGGACGGTACGCTTGTGGGCCTGGACGTGCCGCAGCTGCTGGAAGGTGGAGAGGGACCAGGTGACGATCTCGCCGTCCTGGGTGCCGGCGTATATCGTGTCGTGTTCGGGGCTGGCGGCGAGGGCGAGGATGCCGCTGCTGTGCTTGAGGCTGTGGAGGAGCTCGGGCTTGCTCTCGGGGCACTCGTCCTCGGGAATGGCGTCGATGGATGCGGGATTCGTGGCAGGCGCTGTTTGGGCTGCTGTGGTGGAGGGCGTGAGCAGAGGCATCTCTAAGTTGCGGGCTTGTCTGCGGTCGAGGGAGCGCAAATCGCCCGACGTGATGTTGCGACGAAGCCCAATGCAAGAGGGGTAGTAGGAGATGGATGGTTGAATGGGAGTAGGAAGGTGAAGCTTAGGCAGGGAATGATATGAAAGAATGCGTCAAGGCAGGGCGTTGAAGAAGAAGGTCAAAAAAAAAAGTTGAATAAAAAAATAATTGTCATGGAGCGCCGATTGACCGCCGGTGTCGATGGGTCATGGGCGAATGGTGTGATGCGAATCTGTCATGTCCTCATGCTCATTTAGTGGAGACAGCCAAAGACATACCTACACATTTGAACAAAAGCGCATTTCCAAAAAGGGGGCAGTAGAGAAGGAGGAAAGGTTGAAATCAAGAAGATTTTTTTTCTAAATTACTTACAATTTTTTAAGACTGATGCCTGGTCTCGAAGAAGCTCAGCTTTGGCAATCTCGAGACAGCCATTGCAGCTCGCTATACCACCCATGCCCAACTCATCACTAGAGACTGGACCTTGGGGGGCCATTGCTCAAGTTTGAGAAGAAGAATATAGATGGAAAAGAAACAAGATAGTTGGAAAGGGCCATGTATGACAGACAGTATTGTAATCGCGAGGCCGATGCACAAGAGCAATGCTTCTTATCTTGCGAATCCTGACACCGAGACCGGGAAAAAGGGTCACAGGGGTGGTGCGGCTACAAGACAATCTTTTCAAGCAATGGCAAGGCTGAGGGCAAATATCGGTGAAGCAAGCAACCGGCACATGCTGTCGTCTGGCGAAACGCTGTGTAACAGAGGGCTTGTACCAGGTCGCACGTTGATTTGCCCGCTGACTCTTTGTTCCTGCATAGACCCCTATCACAGACCGTGTGAATCAATAAGGCTTGTACTATGCTATTCATACGCACTATCCTAAGAATATCGTTGGCTATGTGAAATATCCAAAAAAAAAAAGAGGGCAATACATCGCAGTGGTCATATCAAAAGCAAAATGCGCACGCGTCGGTGAGAACAAATGGAGACCCAGTTGATCCGGACCATGTTCAGTCCAGCAACACTTCAAAGTCAAACTCCCGATTCGTGTACAGGCAGTACTGCGGCAGTGTCCACGGCCCGCACGATGCGCCGCCCAGCCCGTGGTGCAGCCAGTCCAGCCGGACCACGCAGTCCGCCCTCTTCTTGCGGTGCAGCTCGTACGGGTGCTGCGCCTCATCCATGTCCCGCGTCGAGTACCGCAGCGCGTTGAAGCTCGCGCCGTCCTGCGCGCCGAAGCTGGCCCGCAGGATGCGCCTGGCGCTGCTGCTGCCGTCGCCGCCGCCGTCGGCCACAAACTCAACGCGCCGCACGTCGGTCCTGTTGCCGCCGTCCTGCGGATACTCATAGTCCACTGCCAGCTCGTCCACCGAGGAGCTCCAGTTGCCGACCGACTGCGCGAGCTTCTTGTCGCGGTAGGACTCCCCCGGCCCCCGGCCCCACCAGTGCGCGGCCCGCACGCCCCGCACGCCGGCCGACACGCCGAATCGCGCAAACGTGTCCGGCAGGTCGTTGCCGTGCGGCTGGTCCCCGTGGACGTGTAGGTGCACGGAATCGCCGCGGAATGTGTAGGTTAGGACGGCATCGACTGCCCAAGCGAGCACGGGTGGCGCGACCCGCGCCGTGACTTGGATCTGGGCAGCGCCGCCTCCGGATGATCCAGCGGCCATCCACTTGACCTGGCGGACATGCATCTGGGTCTGGTGGAGGCGTGAATCGCTCCACTTTCTTCCATGGCCATGGCTGTCGTTGTCTGTCTGGGCACGGTAGAAGTCGAGCGTGAACCCCTGCGTGAGCAGATTGACTCCAGGCTGGTCAGATCGGCTCCAGCCGTCGAGCATGCCGCGCACGATATCGAAAGTCCACTTGCAAGCGCCGCTTGCAGACGTGACTTCCAGGCTCGTGTCAGATGTCTTGCGAATGTGAGCTTTAGCGGAGTTCAGCTGCATGGGCAAAGACTCTGCAAGCGACGCGGGTCCTGAGAGTTGCATTTCGCCAAAAGAGACTTGGTGTCCCCTGCTTGCCCAGTCGGTGTCATGTTTGAGCCGGAATGACACGAATACGTAGCTCTCGACACCCAAGTTCTTGACAATGTCAGAACCGAAGCCCTCGAGTGTGAGTGTGGCCTCGCTATGGGGCTGAATATCTGCAACACATTGTCAGGAACCGTACTATGAGCATTTTTATAACACAGTTATCGGATAAGAACCTACCGGCAGGAATGGATACGTCGCCGCTCACGAGATTCTTGGTCCCGTCAGCTCTGACCTCCCAAGTCGCGCTCAAATGGTCAAGGCCAATCAAATCATAACGATTGATGACGACCATCTTATTTCCCTTCAACGAAAGAGTCTGCACAGGCTCGATAGCTTTGGCATATTCCAGCAAGTTGGGTCCGCGAACATGATCGGACCACACCATGCCGTCCATGACAAAATTTTTGTCATTGGGCTCATCGCCAAAATCACCGCCATACGCCATGTATTCTTCACCATCTTTGCTTCTTGCTCGAAGGCCCTATGAGGTGTTAGCCGACGGTACTCTCGGAGTGCGCGCGCGAGAGAGCACGTACATGATTGTTCCACTCCCAGACAAAGCCGCCCATGACACGGGGGTGCTTATAAAATACATCAATGTACTCTTTGGCGTTTCCACACGAATTGCCCATGGCGTGCAAGAACTCGCAAATGACGAGGGGTTTAACCCAGTCACGCTCCTTTGCGAATTGCTCGATCCACTTGACTTCAGGATACATTCGGCTAAAAATGTCGGCCGACTTGGCCTCCTGGTCACCCTCATAATGCACGAGACGTGTCCGGTCAACGCTCTTGATGAAGTCATACATGGCTTGATGGTTCCGGCCATAGAAAGACTCGTTGCCCAGTGACCAGATCACAACAGAAGCGTGGTTCTTGTCCCGATACACCATCTGCCTTGCTCGATCAATATATGCTTCAGTCCACTCGGGACTGTCGGAGAGGGCTTTGTCATTAAGGCGAAACATGCCGTGACATTCTAGATCAGCTTCATTAAGAATCCAAAGACCAAGCTCGTCGGCAACATCGTAGAGTCGCGGGTCATTGATCTGGTGCGAGGTGCGAATGGCGTTCAGATTGTGACGCTTCATTTTGATTAGATCGTGGCGCATAAAGTCGTAGGGGACTGCACGGCCATGATCTGGATGATGTTCGTGCCTGTTAGTGCCACGAAGCTTGATAGGCTGGCCATTGACGCAAAACACTCCATCAATAAGGCCAACGGTACGAAAGCCAACCCTTTGTGCGAGGCTACAGCCTTGCCCATCAAGAAAATTGAGGACAATGGTGTAGAGGTACGGTGTCTCTGCAGTCCACTTGTGTGGATTCTTGACAGCGAGAGAGAATCCATGTGAAGATTCGATGAATTTTGTGTCCGAAACAACGCAGTGTCCGGTGCCATCGAGGAGCTTCAGCTCGACGTTTGATGGAGCCCCCATGTCCACCTTGACATTGAGCTTCGCGTCTCGGAACTTTTCGTCCAGGTCGGTAGTGACAAAGTAATCAGTGGGGTGGACCTTGGGGAACGCATGAAGATAGACGTCGCGAAAGATTCCGCTCAGCCACCACTCATCCTGGTCCTCTATGTAGCTGCCGTCACAGCGCTGGTAGACCTCAACAGCGAGGACATTTTCACGGCCAGGCTCGACCAGCTTTGTCACATCGAATTCGCTGGGATTCCTCGCACCCTGGGAGTAACCAACCTCCTCACCGTTGACCCAGACGGTAAAGGCCGAGTCGACGCCCTCAAAACGCAGGCGGAGCTGGTGACCTTCAAAATGGTCACCCACACGGAAGCGAGTCACATAACGGCCGCACTCGTTGTCCTGGTAGGGGATGTTGGGAGGGTCGCAAGGCCAAGGATAGTCAAAGTTAGTATAATGAGGGCCATTGCCATGGCCCTGAAGCTGCCAGTGACCCGGAACATTGATGTCGGAAAAGCCGTAAGTGTCAAAATGCTTGCGGTAGAAGTGGCGCGGCCCTTCAAAGGGTGACTTGGAGATGGCAAACTTCCAAGTGCCCGAGAGGCATTGGACCTTGGCCTTGGTGATGTCGCGAGTCAATGCATCCTTCTCTTTGTCGTAGAGATAGAAGTAGCTGCGCGGGTGTAGAGTGTTGCGGTGGATGACTTTCTGAGTGCTCCAATCCGGAACGCTACCTGGGAAGATGTGTGCCTCTGTCATGGTGCAGCGACAGTGAAAGGGTCGTCTATGTTTGAGGCCTTTGCCGGTTTCCGAATACGATTGAGAAATTTTATCATAAGAGGGCCAAAGAATTTCTCATCCTGCCTGTCTCGTCCAAAGCAAATCCGATGGTAGAGAGTGTCGTTGAGGCCACTATTTATATATTGCGCGAATCCAATACGTTGGCCGTGTCTTTTGACTTGTAGGCGTAAGGCTGGACGTTAATGGGGTTGTAAGGCAACGATGGTTGTGCCGCTAAGAGATGCCAAAGTCTCGACCGTTGAAAGATCGTATATAAAAGTCACTTGATGCTGGGTTACAGTCGAACTGATGGAGCGTTTGGCGGCAGAAGGTTGTCACCAGGTGAAGAGGAGGCGGGCCTTCTATATCCGGGGGGGGCCCATTGCTGCTATAGCGGGGTAATAAACTGAAACTATATACTGTACTGTACTATATAACGTATAACGTACAGTACTGTTTTGAATGGCCCGGCTTGTACAGTGGGTCACAGTGAATCCGAGTAAGGCTGTGATCCTGAGTGACAGGATTACAGCCAGGCTGGTGACTCTGGTACGATTTGTTAGCGTAATAGGTGGAGAAAATACTAAAGTACCAAACAACCCTATAAAATGACCTATTTCTATACTTTTTTTCACCGCCTTCGTCCCTATATCGTCACTTAGTAAATTTTTTATATAAGGAATACTATATAAAGCGTTTTAAAGCCTACTAAAATACTAATAGATATATAATCGACCTAGTCTTCCTAATTAAGCCGCCTAACTAGATTAGTTATTTAATAGAAGCTATTAGAAACACTATACTAGCTATCCCTATTGCTTAAGGCGAAGAGAGATAGCTATCTTTAAGGTTATAAGAAGTAGCTTTTAATGCCTATTTTTAAGGATATTTGCGATAACCTTATAGCTTACTAGCCTACTTAGCTATAGAATTTAGAAGGCCTATAGGCGAAATACTAGGACGTTTAGAGGCTCTAGGTTATATTCCTTAAGGTAGAGTAGCTATTAAGATTATTATTAGATAATAAGGCTAGTATAATATTAATTAGCGATATTAATAAGGAGCGAATTATATTAGTATATCTAAAATTAAGCGTATAGGTTATAGTAATAGGGATGCCCTATAGCGATAGGAGAACCCTTAATTTATATAGAGAATTATTCGCTACTAAGGCCACTAGAGGCTAGCACATTTAGCTAGCTTATATAAGCTAATTAGAGGCCTCCTAGGTCTCTAAGGGCTTCTAGGTCTCTAAAGCTGCTAGCGAGCATACGCCTAACGCTAGCGAATTCGCCCTATTTAAGGGTATCGATCGTAAGGAGGCTAAAGCGGCTGCTAAAGAGAGTAATAGTAATACTACGCTAGATAACCTATGCCCTATGCTTAAGCAGGGCTCCTAGCTAGCGAGGGCTACGCTATTATAAGCTTCTTCCTTAGGGCATATGTCTTAGAGCGTATTATATAGGCGAAGAGGCAGGGCGTATTTACCTTAAGGCTCCTATAATTCGCCTAGTTAGTCACTTCTTATAGGCTTAAATTTAGCGATAATCAATAGAGGTTTAACCTTAAAAACTTATATTTATTATTATAAAGTTCCTAGCGCAATTGCTATCTAGGAAGCCGTTAGTAATTACTAAAATCTATATCTAGAGGTAGCTATAGATAAGATTATTTAAATAGTATACCTATTAGGTAAAGAACCTATAAATTTAGTGATCTAGAACACCTTAAGAGAGAAGGAGATAAAAATATAGTTTATTAATAGCGTTCTTAGCTATAATAGTTAATTATATAAGTTAATAACCCTACTTTTACTTATAGGAAGCTAGTAATAGCTATATTTTTCTTTATTAGCCTCCT
>JAFEME010000242.1:0-38477 GCA_018831755.1 Niveomyces coronatus | reverse complement strand
GTGCTTATTCATGTGAGTTCACACAATTTTTCTTCCTCTCTCGGCAATCCAGTCTTTTTTTCTTTTTTTTCCAGCCGTTACTTTTCATTATTCCATGTTATGGTATTCTTACACGCCCATCGCATCACCTCGAACCTGCATATATGCACCACTCGACAATAACCTCTGCTCACCAGCTATTATTAAACTAACCACCTCCTCTTTCGCTCTTTCCTCTTTCAGCCATCCACATATAACAACTCTGATTCGTTCTATCATATCCCTGCTTCCCTCTTTTTTTTTCTTTCGCGCCGACCTCCCCGCGTCTCCCCCCCCCCTGTTGCACCAATCAGCTCTCTCTTCCTCTTCACTCTCATCACCACCCTCCTCGGCAGCAGTCTATGAGGGGAAAAGGCCCGTAGGACAGTGGCCGGGGCGTGTCTATATATGCGTGCATGTGTTATTCGTCTTGGAGGGGGGGTGTGGCTTTTCAACGACTTGGACTGGTGCCATCAGGCCTCTCTCGTCACCTTCAACTCTACCCTCTCTCTCTCTCTCTCTTCACAGTAATATCCAACTTTTCAAGTCTTTCCTGCATGAGAAAAGACACACTCACACCCCCCCCCTTCCTTGTCCCAAAATAAAAAAAAATCCCATAGTGTCCTTCCGGCCCGGCCAAAGAGGGTGTGCATGTTGATCCTTTTCCTGCCCAAAGTTGCTATTCTTGTTCTCAGAGACATTTTTTTCTCCTCTGCCTGTCTCTGAACACTCTCTACAGTTTCCCGTGGCTGGTCTCTCTCTTCACGTCTCTCTCTATCCCACGCCCCCCTTCCGGCGGCTGCAGATGGGCGGTCACTGTAATTCCCAACCTGCTTGACATGGGGAATACATAACAATCCCCCACGGACCACTTTGCACCGCAAAACCTGTCGTGAACTCTTTTCTTCGTCGAGTCTCGTCTGTTCCCTTTTTTGTCTTTTTATTATTAATTTCGTCAAGAGAGAGATTTTTTTGTACCAACTGTGTTTGTGTCTCCCACGAGAACTTTCTTCTTACTTCTGCATCGTCACAAAAACTCCCACCCCCCCCCCCTCTGACAAAAAGGTATAATCCAGTCTCACGACATTCTGTGCAACTGCTTGCTGGCCACACCAAGCCGTATATATGTATACATACTTCTACTACCAGCAACAACCCTGCCAGACCATCACGTAAAACGAATCTTTGACTCCCGATCTTTGAGCCGTTGTGGCTACTACAAAGTCTGATAACTGATTCAATCAAAAAAAAAACCTGTCAAAAATGGTATGCCCCCTTCCATAAAAGCCATGTTCTCATGCTCTCATACCTGTGCTCACACAGTCTTTTCAGGAATACACAGAATTTCAGTCCGGTCAAGGCCGCACTTACTCAGAGATGCGGCAAAGACCCAATCTCAAAGATGAATTCTTCAACCTGATCAAGGACTCTCAAAACTACAGACCAACATCTGTTGCTACCGAATTCGTCCTCACCGACTGGGACGACGACGAGAGCATCATCAGCGATGGAGAAAACTCTCCCCGCGTCAGTCTCCAATCTGTAAGTCACCACCACCACTCCATTACAATAAAACAAGGAAGGAAGAAAAAAAAAGCCGTTCTAACGTGGGCAAATCAGTCTGGCCAAACCACCCTCGACTCCTTTGACGAGGCCCTCACCCCCAGATCCAGCCGCCTCGAGCCGCCCTCGTCCAAGCAGATCCAGGGCCCCAACGGCCCTCACCTCTTCCACCCCGACTCCGCCTCCCTCTACAGCCACGACCCCGACCACGGCCTTGTGCTCGGCATGTCTCCCATCACCCCCAAGCCCCGCGGCGCCGGCACCCACGACCTGCCCATCGCCATGCACCTGCTGCCCCCCGTGCCGGCGCGCCCGTTCCGCTTCACCGAGCAGCGCCTCGACCCCGCCGACCTCGTCTCCTGGACGCCCGAGATGGTCGCCCAGTCCATGCTCGACGCCGGCATCGAGACCACCATGGCCGAGCGCTTCGTCGAGAACGACATCAACGGCCCCATCCTCGTCACCCTCAAGTTCGAGGACCTGCGCGAGCTCGACATCCCCTCCTTTGGCATCCGCACCAAGGTCTGGCACCAGATCCAGTCCCTCCGCGACGGCCAGGAGAGAGTAGCCGCCGCCGCCGCCGCCGCCGCCATCGCCACGACTTCCTATCCCACCACGCCCATAGAGGAGGCGCCAAGCCGAGAAGTCCGCCGAGAGGCCCGCGGGCAGCAGCAGCAGCATTCGCGCAACAACCGCAAGAGGAGAGACGACGACGACGAAGACGACGCCATCATGCCGTCCGAGTCCGTCTCCATCATCGGCATCGAGCAGGTCATCCCCAAGCCGCACCACTGCTCCAAGGGCCAGAACTGCAGCAAGTGGCGCAAGCAGCAGCGCCTCATCCACGACTTCCAGCGCGCCAACCCGCACGTCGACCTGAGCAGCGCCGCCGGCCACGCCGACGGCGGCAGGAGGGTCGTCGTCTACGGCGACGCCGGCAACCCGGAGACGGCCAGGGCCATCGACCCCAACAGCGAGCACCTACTCCTCCCGCTGTCCCCGCCCCGGCCCTTCTCCGACGCCGCCAACTCGGTCGTCGCCTCCTCCGACATCCTCGGCACCGGCGGCGTGCCCCCCATGCAGTACCTGCAGGAGGCGGCCGCCTTTCGCGGCGACCACCACCCGCAGGACAACGTGCGCCAGTTCCTCAGCTTCCAGCGCAAGGAGGCGCCCGCCGGCGCGGTGCCTCCCACGCCTCCATTCGAGCTCACCCCGATGCTGCCCCAGCAGGCCGCCCCTCACCAGGGCCTGCGCCGCCTGCCCAAGCTCTCCATCCCGCTCCAGCAGCAGCAGCAACAGCAGCGGCGCTCGTCCCTCGCCACCAAGAGGATCTCGCCGCAGCCTCCACAGCAGCAGCAGCAGCAGAGGCAGCATCAGCGCAGCGCCTCGCAGGGCGGCGACTTTGTCCCGTACAGGATGGACAAGGTCGACCCGCGCTCGCCTGAGCTGAGAAACTCGTATCGCATCGGCACGCCGTTCTCAGAGGCCGACGTGCCCGTCACCGCCGTGCCCACGAGCCCCGTTTCGCGCGACGTGTCGCAGTCCGTGCCGCCCGACATGAGCTACCGCGGCTTCAGCCACGTGCAGAGAGCCGCTCACCACAACCAACAGCAGCAGCAATCATCGCCTCCTCGCTCTCAGTCCCGCGCATCCGCCCGCCGCCCCTCCTTTCCCGTCCTGCCGTCCGTGAGCGAGCACCGTGCCATGCGCGTCGTCTCTACCCAGCCCACCCCTTCCACCCCCCTGGAGACCCAGCCCCCTCCACGCGCCTCCACCACCGTCCCGTCCTCCTCTGTGCAACAGCAGCACGTCACGCCGCCACCTCGTGGCATCTACCCCTGGTCCTCCTCCTCCTCCTCCTCCGCCTCTTCTTCCTCCCAGCCCACGCCACCACGTGCCTCGGGCGTCACCTTCGAGGGCCCCATGCGGAAGCGCAAGACCCGCCTCCTCCGCCACGAGTGGCACGACGGCTACTTCACCCTCCGCGGCACCCGCCTCAACATGCACCGCGACCAGGCCGCCACCGCCAGCGCCGCCGCCCCCCTCGAGTACATCGACATTGATGACTACGCCATCGCCTGCTCCGGCGTCGCCTCGTCGTCCAAGCTCAGCGCCGCCCTCAAGGCGATGCAGATCGCCTCCAAGAAGAACGGCGGCGGCGGCGGCGAGGACGGCGTGGCGGCGTTCAGCTTCCAGCTGGTCCCGCAGGACAAGAACGCGGCGGCGGCGCGGCGTCGTCTGATCAAGAACGGTGGCAGCGGCAGCAGCAGTGGCAGCGCCGCCGCCAGCGAGGACGGCGTCAACGGCACGGGTAAGACGCACCACTTCGCCGTCAAGAGCCGCGACGACAGGATCGACTGGATGCGCGAGATGATGCTGGCCAAGGCGCTGCGGCAAAAGGGCAACGGCTTCGAGGTCAGCGTCAACGGCAACATGATTTAAGACCCGATGAATCAGGGCCACGATTTCAGGTGACGAAACATGGACCACAAGACAAAGTGGCCAAACATGATGGAATATTTTGAATTTTGAGGCTGGTTAAGTGGCGTTCTTTGGTTTGTTCGAGCAAGTCTCTACTTGGGAAGAAAAAAAAGATGAAAAAAAGACAAACCCCCCCCCCCGGAGGTTCATTCCCGGCCCCCCTTCTCAAATCCCCTTCTTTATTTCATGGCTTTCACTCTTCACATTTGTCATGTTTCTGCGCGCCGTCATTCACCACTGTCTGTTTTTTTTTAACTTCCTCTCATGATCTATTATTACATTCAAGTCTTGCTTCTCTCTTCTTACAAGGGAGAACCACGCGGGCGCGAGCCCTACTTCATTATACCAACTTGGCATTTTTCAGTCTTCTTTCTTCTTCTTTTTCTACTTGCTCTTCGTTTGCAAAATACCTCCGCTCCTTATATTAGTTTGCGCTGTTTTTTTTTTTTTTTAGGCATAGCATTATATAGGTAGCATTCGTTTCAAACTTTTAAACTCATCATCGTATGGCTACCTAAATGGCAGAGTGTGAATTAATGGTGGAGGCCGAAATTCTATTTGCACGCGGTGGCCGACATCGACGACTCGGTCGACAGTCCCGATTGAGCTTCGTCCTGGACAAAAAGTACAACTATTTTACATGCTCGAGATGCTCGTTCTATATCGCGTGTTGAGGCAGGCCCTCTGGCTCTCCCGCCCGGCCCTGGTTCCCTCCACACGTCTGCTTCTACATCGCTCGTCTGCCCCGGAGACAGCACACACAACCTCTGCCACTGCAATCATATAAATCTCTCATCAGCTTCACGCCGGCCCCTTCAGCGGAGCGCGCCCGAGGCCAGCCCTCGTCATTACCACGTTCCAGTCAACCCTATCCCACCATGCTTCCGCAAATGCCGCCTTGCCGCCCTGACCACCACCGCCCACTCCCCAATCCAGAAGCCACGCGTGCTCCCATGTGTTGAGGCACAGCAGCGGCTCCACGTCGATCCCCCCCGGCGGCAGGTTGCCCGCGCGGTGCTGCGTGCCCTGGAGCAGGTTGCGGTAATACGGCGCGGCGCTGCCGTGGTCGCCCACCGTGTTCATGTCGGTGTTCTGGGCGCGCCAGTGGGCGCCCGGATACGGCGAGCCGGCGAGGTATGTCGTCACCAGGCGGTACGCGCCGGGCCCGGTCTTGACGAGCCACACGAAGCCGGGGCCGAACATGGCCGACGCGGTGAGGATGAACTCGCGGCGCAGCGTCTCGACTGATGAGAAGGACACCTCTAGCTCGCCGCGCAGCGCCTCGGGCATCTCGACAGAGCCGGGAGCGATGCTCTGGAAGAAGAAGTGATTGTTGTGCGCCATCGAGGCGTAGTTGAAGATCGGCGCCTGGCTGGGCTCGCGCGCCGTCATGAGAGCAATCGTCTTGGTGTCTTTTTCCTCGAGCTCCGTGCCTGGGAGACGTCAGCGGCATACTCGAAGAAGTCGACCAATCTCATTTTCCCCCAGCAGCATGGCTGTAGATCGCAGCTCGTGTATGAAAGGGCAACCAACCTGCTGTCAACGCATTGAGCTTTTCCACCGTCATGGCCATGTACTGTGTCCAGGCAAGGTTGAACCCGCCAGAGCTCATGAGGTCAGGTACGCCTTCGGAGGCAAAGTCGTGTTTCAGACTCGGGACATGGTGAATCGACCGGGAAGTAAGCGGCGCGGCGAATTGGCACGCTGTCGAGGGCCGCGCGCTCCGGGCGAGCGCCAGCCCAGATCGTCTTAACCTCGTACGAAACATGTGTGTATGTGCGGAACTTCTATGTGCGGGTATCGGGTAGAAAGGGAGTTGTGGGAGCGCGGTCGGCGCGGACTATAAGCCGTAACGTCGTGTGATAATTGTCGCGACACAACCACTTCTCACGCTCAGTAGCTCTCTCTCTCCAGCAACTTTTCTTCATGGGACAACGGCCACCCCTTTCGGAACCTGGAGCCACGATAAACCGATGTGGATACAGCCAGCTGCTGCTAGACTCGAAGCTGTGCTGGCTCTTAGGAGTCTGCAGGCGCCTGCTGTAGGTTGGGCGCCGCTATAGTAGTAGTTAGAGGGGCGCTCTTTTGATCACCGGACGATTTGCTACGGGCATGAAAGACCACTGCTGATGTACTTTTCTAGCAGTTCAAAGGCGGAAATGTACTCGTCACTCGCACCCGTATTTTGCACCCACCTCCTAGCGTATGCGACGCTAACAAAAGCCCGCAACGGGCAACATCAGTCGAAACCGCAGTGTGGGCGAGATCCCGATGATGCATGCACCGCATAAAGGCTGTCATTCCTACGTCCTACCTATCCGTGTGTCAGCATCATCGAAGAGCGATTCTTGCCCCCCTCCGCTACCTATCAGCCTTGCCAGTGCTTCGTGCATGTCCTCCATCACCAGATACTGGCTAACCTCCGTACGGCCTGCGGCCTATCAATCAACGAGCAAAGGCAGCCGAAGAGGACACCTCTAGGATTCACGCCAACTCCAAGACGCACCTCTGCCCTCTAGCTTCTTGGCCTCCCACATAGGGCCGTATTCCTCATCCTGCCGACAGGATCCCGCCGGATCGCCATGAAGGGCCTCCGAGCAATCATCGGCGTCGACGACCCCTCTACATCCACGTTCACCAGCATCATCCAACACGCATCATCGACCGCACTCACCGCCACCGCCGCCGCCGCCGCCTCCTCACCAACATCCACCTCCGATCCGAAGTCCCCAACCGGCGACGAGGGAGAATGTCAACTCCTCGGATCATTCGCGCTGCTCGTCCAGGCAGGCCTCGGCGCCCTCGCGCTGCTGGCCCTCGTGTACAAGCGCTGGCGCGAGCGGCCCCAGCGGCCCCTCAAGATATGGTTCTTTGACGTCTCCAAGCAAGTCTTTGGCTCGGTCCTAGTGCACGTCGCCAACATCTTCATGTCTATGCTCACCAGCGGCCGCTTCTCCATCTCTGCCGCCGCCAGCGTCGCCGGCCGTAGCGCAGCCGCCCCGTATACCCCGAACCCCTGCTCCTTTTACCTCCTCAACCTTGCTATTGATGTCAGTCTCTCCGCTCTACGCTGACTCTCCCTTTGCACCCGTCATTTGTTGACCGTTTCCAGACCACCCTTGGCATTCCCATCCTCATCGTCCTCCTCCGCGTCCTCACCGCCCTCGTCGCCCTCACCCCCGTCGGCAAGCCGCGCGAGTCCATCCAGTCCGGCCACTACGGCCGCCCCCCCAGCGCGTGGTGGTGGCTCAAGCAGTCCGTCATCTACTTTTGTGGCCTCTTTCTTATGAAGATATGCGTCCTCATCATCTTCCTCGCCATGCCCTGGATCTCCAAGGTCGGCGACTGGGCGCTCAGCTGGACCGAGGGCAACGAAAAGCTGCAGATCGCCTTTGTCATGATGATCTTCCCCCTCATCATGAACGCCATGCAGTACTACATCATCGACTCGTTCATCAAGCAGTCCGTCTCGGATGTCGACGGCGACCCCGGTGATGAGGATGGCGATGGCGATGCCCGAGGAGAGTTCCGGCCGCTGCACGACGACGACTCGTTGGAGAACCTGGAGAGCGATGGCGACGCGGATGATGAGCGCCCAAAGGTGGACAAAACGGGCACGGCGACGAGGACGAGGGAGGCCGGCCCGAGCAGGGCGCCGGAAGAGTATGATCCAGATGTGGACGGCGACACAACGACGGTGATTGGCAGCACGTCGTCGGTCAAGGGCAGCAAGACCCTGACGACGAATCTCTTTCCCAAAGAATGATTTTTCAGGATACAAGTTGGGGGGGGGTTGTGATGCTGATATACACGGGACACAGCGGGGCTTCTTTCTGGATTAGACTGTTTAATTTCTAGCATTTGTTACTCTTCTCTTGCGTTTATAGTTGAAGGAGTTTTGGAAATGATTATTTTCTTCAGAGTTGTTTGCCTTGTGCCCCCGTTCTCCGATGCAAATGGTCAGGGAGGCCGACTTGGGGCTAGTTTGCAGCAACACGAGCACATATATATGACCTACAGGCAGTGCTCGTAGACATTTTGATGTTTTTTTATTTTCGAGTCTCAATTTGTGTGTCTGCCAATGATGCGCTACGAAACAAATTATTGGTCTGGAGGACAAGGAAGGCTCGGCAAGGTACATACAAAGGCACCGGCAGTCAATGTCGAAGAAACATGTCAATTTATGTCGTGAGAGACTATAAACCCAAGAATATAACGCCAGGTATATGAAACAACGACATGTCCAGGCTCAAATCATGTCGTCCGAGCTAGAAAAAATATGCACGCCAAAGAAAGAAGATATAATGATGGTGCAAGGATTCTGCAACGTTACTCTTTCCTTTCCCACTCCATCGGAGCAATTCGATCCGCAAAGTCTCGTAGCTACACTTAGTAGCCGTTCCAGCTTCCCTGAGGCTGATTGTTATATTGTCGCGGCCCGGGGTGACCCTGCTGTTGGCGCTGCTGGCCATCGGCGGTCTGAGGACGGGAGAAGCCCGACGTGAAGTCAAAACCGGCATTGTTTGTTATCAGCGACTGTGGTTGCGGCTCTGCAAATGCAGTCTGGCCGTTGGGTCGTACCACCGGAACATTATGGTCAGGACTGCGGGGCTGGCGAGGAATGGGCGAGTATGTGCGGTTTGGCCCTGGGCCCTGACCATAACCGGGACGGTCGAAGGGCGGCTGGCCTCCAACCGGTGTGCTGAGAGGCGACGGCGTGAATGGGGTGTCCCATCGCGGTCCTGGTGTTCGGCGCGGTCCAGGACCGGGAGAGCCGCGTGGACCGGGGGATCTAGGAGACATGGGCGCAGGTGATTGTCTCATGCGCGGAGCTGTGCCATACGCATGCTGCGATTCCATGGGCAATCCGCTATCTCCTGTATGTTGACGTCTCACTTCGTAGCCTTCAGGACCTGGCCGCGAGCTTTGAGACTGACCATAATGCCCGGCAGTGTGTTGTTGAGGATCATAAACCTCTGGAGCATTGTGCGATGACTGAGCCGCTGTATTATGTGCTGCCATTGGCGTGCTTGAGCTGTTTGAAGGCGCAGTCGTAGCATGATTTGCCTGCACGGGCGGGACGAAGCCACCATCAAGCTCAACGGGAGCAACCTGGTCGGTGGCCATCTCATAAGCGACGGGCTCGGGCTTCACCGGGTGCTCGTGAACGGGACTTTTTGCCCCAGTGTCCGCAGACATCTCGGCGAAAGCAGCGTGTACGTTGACTTGTGGCTCCTTGCGACGCGGTTCCGATGGCATTTCCGCATAACCACCCAACGGAGCTTGATGGAATGGGCTGACATCACCGGCAGACCTGTCAGTGTGAGCAGAAACAGGTTGCTGATAAGCCCCGTATCCGCGGGACCCCGGGGCAGGCGAGTGATGCCTCATAGCCCCGGCTGCAAGAGCAGCGCCGGCCATGCCTCCGACCAATCCCGCTCCGGCCATAGTTGCGGCGCCGGGCCCAACTGTGTGACCAGCATTGTGGATGCCAGCGCTTGGGTTTGTGGGTGCATCATATGGTTGATCCAAACCGTAACCACCGGAAATGCGGTGAGTATCGTGATCATGAGGTGTGTTCAGATTCTGGCCATGATTCTGGTTGTAGCCACCGCCGTAGACGTTGCCGTTATAACCTGCGGGACCGCTGGGGGCGGTCTGGCCATAGCTCGGGCTAGAATTATATCCTTGGTCAGGGAGAGGGCTCACAGGTCGACGACTCTGGCCATATGGACTTTCGGCACCAGTTGGGCCGCCCGCCATGTATCCTCGACCCGGCCCGCGATTATTAGGAGGGTTGTACGGACCACGGCCGTCGGTTATCGACATCGGACTGACCATCCCGGGAGAAGGCGAGGCCATGCGGGGATTACGAGGATCATTGTGTGTAGGCTTTTGAAGCTGGTTCATCTCGACCGTCTCATGGTTATTCTCGACCAGAACCTTTTTTGAGCTTGCGCCCTCCCAGCTAGGCATGTGCGGCAAGGAGTCCTGGTTTTTGGATGTGTCGAACGAAGCGTACTGTGGCGGTTCGTGAACGCCATGATGAGAGGGAGGCGGATGAAATGGAGCCTGCATGGGCGCCGGAGGCTGGTAGCCGTGATGCGGAGGGATGTACGGCTCATCGAGATATTTGTGTTTTCGACCTCCCGGAGGGTCACAGCAGCCACAGCAGTTACCACAGCACTTGAGGCATTGAAAGCAGCCGCAGCAGCATGATTTAGCACAACAGGCGCAGCGAATAATGCACCACAAGACGGAAAGTATTAACAGACCACCAATGACCATGATGGCAATGATAGGCCACCTGACGGGGGGTTAGCATCAAGGGGAACAGAGAATGGGGGCGTGGTAGGGAGAACACACTTGCAATACGCAGCCTGCATACAGTTGTCCCAACTAGAAAAGGCAGTCTGGACGTCGGTGACTTTCTGCTGCGCATCACCAGCAAGGCTGCGCTTCTGAGCGTGGGCAACCAAACTCCTGGCTAGAAGATTGGCAATGGCTTCCCATGCGGACGGCCGCAGGCTATCAGCCATTGAGACGTCTATCGACGGCATCTCAACGGTCAGAAAACGGCTATTGGTGGATTTGTCGCAGGGACCTTTGCGTTTGTACAGCGAGCGATGCGCAAGCGGTCGGGACCGTAGTAGTCGTTGAAAACTAAACAATTGGGATGGAGAGCGTGCTTAGTCGCGCATTTCGAGTTGTCGGGATGTAGAGTCAAGAACAAATGGCTACCGGCCGAACACAACAGGCTGTTTCGACAGTCCAACGTTGGGTGCTGGACAAGACTTGTCGTCGCGGTCGGCTAGGCCGTAACGAGGCGTCTGACAGTCCAAGAATAGCGGTTGGTCGTAATTTGACGTGGGCGAGCGTGTGCGACGGTATCAACAGGATTTGAGTCGATTTGGACAAGGAGTAATGAGCGTGGGTTCGCGACGAGAGCAAACAGCCGGTGGTTACAGTCGTCGGAGAGTTCGGGGAGAGCAACGTGCTACTCTGTGCGAGATGATTTCGAGGAGTTGTACCAGACTTCCACGGTAGGTTCGAATATCAGGGCGAAACGTAGTTGCCTTTATCTGTTGCTCACGAACAGACGCGAGTGGTGATATTGGCGTCGCGACGGCGAGTCCGAGTATGTTGAGAGGCTTCGTGAGAGGCTGCCGAGAAGAGGGCGGACAAGATGCGCAAAACCTAAGAGAGAGTGTGACGAGCACAGTATGAAACCCGATAGAATTTTTGGAGAATCGATAAGAAGAATAATGAGAGACGTGATGTTCAGTAGCGATTAAAGAAAGACGTGCTGAGACTAGAAGCGCAATTTCGTCGAGAAATGAATGACGCGTGGCAATGGCGCCGAGACGAATAGGGTTGTTCGTCAAAGGCTCGCCCTTGGAGTAGTAGTAGTAAGAAAAAGTTTAAACAAAGAAGGAAAGCTTCAAACATTCGCCGCTGGCAGCAATGCTTGATGGGTGGGCGGGGAGAAGGGGAAAAAAAGAAGACGTAGAAAGGAGAAAGTGCACGAAGTGGACAATGGAGAGCAGTGCCAGGGGGGGCGAGAGTGTTGAACCCCGGATATGGCTCACGCTTTTCTTTTTCTTTTTTTTTTTTTTTTTTTTTTTTTTTTTTTTTTTTTTTTTTTATTCTCTCGTACGAATTTTGGAGAAGAAATGGGTGTTGCGGAGTACTACATGCGTGTACTCTACAGTAATCAGGCACCGGCCTAGCTTTCGGGCGGTGACAGGGAGCGAGATCTTCATGGCAGTCCTGAAAAGGCACTGCCGGCGGCCTCTACTCTGGTACAGTACTTGCGAGGTACCCGCATGTATTTGTCGACCCAGTGGAGGCGGGGAAGGATGAAGGCTGGAATAGAAACGCTGCTAGCAGAGCTACAAGGGCCATTTCAACAAGTTGTATCATTTTGTAAAGAAGAAAAAAATCGGTAAATTAATATACTCCTCGATACTCGTCTCACCCACCTACCTCCACCCGTCCCTCTTTCCGCCGAGTCGCAGAGCTGCGCTGCGGCTTCTTGCATCCCATACCTAGGCAGTACTACAGCGGGCCGCGTTGGGGCCTTTGTCGTACCTGTAAAAGCGGAGAAATGCATCCACTTCTCATCCCTCTTTTGTGGGGGAGACTCACTATATCCTGCTCCCTGACTCTCCTGCCAAGCAAGTTGCGAGACCAAAAAGGACGACCACCTCTCCGCCCAGACTACGTGTGCGTTGCTCTCAGTTTGTTTTGTCCATCATGTATGCCAATGTACCGGGAAGATGCCGTGACATCACCGCGTATACAAAGGGAGTCACCGCTCGCCGGGACTATCGTACAATCCGCCCCCTGCAACGCGGGCTGGTGGCAAAAGAAGCCGGTGGCGTAGTATGATGCGAAATTACTGGCGACTGACTTTTTATGGTCATATTGTTCGAGGCAAAAAGGTCGTCTCATTTCCTCCAATTGGTTCTACCTCGGTCGCATGCCTAGTCTCAACTGGTTGCCCAATCTTTCGACTTACCCTATACCCATTTACAGTATAGATGCGAACTTGAGACAGACTCTATTGCTTTAGTTCTTTTATGCTACTCCCTTTTACCCTTCTTAAGATGAGTGTATTTATAAAGAAGAAATACTAATGAGCATAACTTGTATATATAAATAGGCAAAGGAGTTATATGAACCGCTTATTTCCTTGGGGTGTGTCTTGACAACATTGCTTGTCTGCAGCAACTATAAGTCTACTGTATTCTGTGATACAACGAACGGATGCTCTAGATCTAGACCGACTGACGACTATCTATCTACACACGATGCAATCGTCATTACCCATACTAGCTACGACTAAGGATATACTGTTCGCGCTCTACGCCCCAGCTCGGCAACACGGTGGACAATGACGCCGGCTGCTCCCCTCCTTGCCAAACATCTGGATCCAGAGTCCGGATCTTGGCGCCTTCCAGCAGAGCAAGCCCACCAACCTCTGGAACGCCCTCGCTTTCCAGCCTCTCAATCGCGCGGAGCTGCTCCGCGTTCGCCGCCCGACGAAGCAGCTCCCAAAACTCTGCGTCGGACACCTGCCACAGCACCGCATCATCCACGGCCCCCGCCTCGACCAGCTCGCCGATGACCCGGCCTGTCCGCTGGTACATGTCGACGTGGGCCGGGTTCGACCAGACATCCCGGTCCGCGCGGATGTACGCGCGCGAGAGCGCCAGGGCCGCCTCGGCATCGTCCAGCACGAGGTGGCGGCGGTCCGCCGTGGCGCCGGGAAACGCCCTCAGCGAGGCGAGCACCCTCCTCGCGTCCTGCAGGGAGAGCTTGCCGAAGCTGACGGTGTCGCGCAGCGCGTAGTCGAGGCGGTCGGCGCACAGCCGCGGCGCCGGCATCTCGACCAGGGGGAACAGCTCTTCCCGGAACACGTCCTGGCCGAGGCGGTGCTTGGCGAGGATCTCCGGCAGGCGCGTCGTCCCGAGATAGCGCGCCTTGTGCACCTCGTGGTAGCTGTCCTCGCCCGGCTTGCGGAGGGCGTGGTCGATGACGTGGCTGAGGGTGGTGTGGGAGACGTCGTGGAGGAGGGCGGCGACCTGCTCCTCGAGGCTGCCGCCGACGCGCCGCACGAGGAGGAGCGCGCCGACCGAGTGCTCGAGACGCGTGACGCGCGGCGTCAGGCCGAGGAAGCCGGTGACGCCGTGCTGGCAGATGCCCTGCAGTCGCTGCACCTCCGGGCTCTGGAGAAGGTCTACGAGGACGGGCTCATGGACGAGTTCTTCTCCGTAGATCTCGTCTCGAATGAGAATCTTGGAATTCCCGACACGCAAATGTGTCTGGAAGACTCCGGCACTGGTCGTAGAGGTTGACATATCTGCCACACTGAAACATGTATTTATTGGTGGAAGAAATGTCGAAAATGGATGACGATCGGATGGCTGCACATGGGTCTAGCGCTGAAGGCTTTTATGGAGTCGTGGCCCTGCAAGGCCGTGGACCTTTTTGATGCATCATTCTCGATTGCCCCTACCTACGAGAGACAATCCAAACCAGCACAAAAAACCGAATAGGCTCATCATAAGAACAAGAATATTATAAAGTGTAGCATCGCAATATCTTTGACGATAATCCTACTGCTGAATCGTTCCCCTGTACAGCTAGCATTAAGACTGAACTGGGCTTGCTATATGTGCTATAAGACTTGTTTATAATAGACAAGGAACGTGTATACATCTGGCATGCCTATGTGATTATACCCCCCTAGTAAGTTCGTATGAAGTGACTAAGACCGGTTTGGAAACTTCTCTATGTAACGAGATAGTGATTATCGGTCAAGACATTTCATGGTAGCACATGTCTGACATTACCTTGTGCCACGTTAACTTTCTCAGTCAAGTCGGGATGGCAATGATTGCCAGCCTCAGATCCACTAGTCTTTTTGACAGAAGACTCTAGGCGCCCGTAGTGTGTACGACATGCCGTGAACACGTACTATCCAGACTCGCCACTCACTTCCCGAAACGTTGCACTTTGACCGCAAAACACTAGGCGAGAAGTCGGTGCTGCTCCACGGGAGCCCGTTCAGGAGCGCCTGGCATAATGTTTCACGAGAAGATAGGGTGAGGACATGTCTGGAAGACTGGCGCTTGTGCTTAATCATTTTATGTGCTACAATGTGAGCTTGACATGGCCAAATCCCGACGTCTCCACACACTGCTCAGCGAAGACGAGAGGGACAAGCCAAGATACCCCTGGGTTCCGTTCATTCTACTTCTGAAAAGTGATTAGCTCGGTCATTCGTAAGCCTGACAGCTGGCGTCGACGATGACATGATGGAGAGGAAGCTCATTCCCCGTGACCACTCGTGCTTCCCGAGTCATTCTGACAAATATACTTCTGTTTTAGAAAGAGCCTTTACATGTTTTCAATAATGTATTCAAGTCAAGTCTTATCACTATACTGTGCTTTGAGATAGGCCTATCAATCATCTAAAACTCTATGGGATAATGGTGATGTTGAAAGGAAAGGCATACAGCATAGCATGGCACAAAAAATTACTACATAGGACCTTCATGCTTCTTGGAATATATCTCAAGATGATTCAAGTATAAAAAAGAATAACAAAGTGTTATCACTGTCACATGGTCGTTAATTCTTTCAGGTCGCATCATCTTAACACGATTTCATAGACCTAGTCTCTTAATTATTTTCTCTCTTTGGTTTCATTGTATAACTAATTGCGCTATGAATCATACAATCTTATATGCTTGCTGTACACTTGTAAGCACCGGGACAACTATGTTCTCAATGTTTTTAAAGACTCAGCGAGATGTTGCTTATATACTTCTTAGCTTTGTGAGAGTCAAGTTTAAATACTGATTCATTCCGTCTTTTGCATGTGGCAGAGAAAATTTATTGACTCTCACTACGAGTTACTTGTTTTCTAATAGCCCTACATTATGCTGCTTTGTCTTTGAAAGGAGTATTGTTGGTAAATTACATTAAAGAAGGACAAACCAAACAAACATGAGTGAATCTCACCCGTCTTCGTTGTTGAAACAGACTACCAAATCTAACTCGTCGTGCTATCTCACTTACTCGCCGTCGTAAACGGCTATGACGACCGCATCATTGTGAACCATGCAACTTTGAGCACCAAATTAGAGGGCTTGAACCACATTCGTGTTGATGGTAGAATACTACTCAATAAAAGTTGAGATCTTGTATAACCATGAAGTGACTGATTTCAGTGGGAAGCCACCAACCAATTTCTCACTTTTATTTTTGCGTGTATTCCTGTCTAATCATGTAAATGATTCACAACAAAGGTCAGACTAACACCTGGCTTTCATGTCTATCTTTTAGGCAACGCATAAACGAATAGCCATTTAGTGAGTTGGATAAGCTTAGCCCTGAGAGACTCTATGGCGTATGTTGCGTCACAGAACTAGCTTCCTATTTACCACTTTCTCATACCATACCCTTTGTCAAATCTCAAAGGTCAGAGACACTATATACATTGTACTTGGAGCTTGAGAATAGGTCACAACTGAATCACTTTCGTGAAGGACATTGATGTGTCTCATTTCTGACTGTTTGTCGAATTTAGATTGGGAGAAGCATCAGAAAGACTTGTCCGGCTCAAGAGCCTTGAGAATACTCTCAAGAGTCCGACTGGCCCAAGAATACTGTTCTGGAATAAAGCCCGGTAATGTCGCGCAACCATGCCAATTCTACGGTTGTTCGAAGCTTTGTATTCTTTGTATTACTAGGTATGCGAATGTGTCAGAGACGGAACGATTGTGAAAGCTAATCTGCTTCCCATCGCCGTCTCGCGTCCGCAAGAAGTATAAATACGCTATGCCTCCCCATCAAGAAACAGCCAAACCCTAATCCGTCAATATATGCAGTTGCATTCCGAGAAACTGGGACAAACCTTCACTGCTATTTTGCGCGACTCACTTTCACAGAATCTTCCCCAAAAATGCCTCATGCACTTGGTCGACTGCCGCGTTACTTATCGCGTGGGACGGCTCTACCATCAAAGGAACTGAAATCCAAGAAGCATCCCAACACGGTGAGCGTTGGCTATCGAAAATTTTTTCCCCAGGACGGAACAAGAAGCCACTTCAGATTCACAATACATTTTCAAATCACGGGCAATGATGGAATCTCCTGGAGGTTGGCGGGACCGGCCGGTCAGGTTCGGGCGATGGACGAGGGCGACGAGTGTGACTATCGTGTCTCGGAAGACGTATACGCACTCGTGGATATTGCCATGATTGACCCGGATGATGCCGAACAAATGCAAACGGAAATCCTGAAGGCCACCAACCAATACTGTCAGAAGTACGAACCTGTCCTAGCCGAAGACAACGGCGAGAAGTGGGTAAAGCTCATGCTCAAAATGCTGATCGAAAAGGGCTACGTCGTCTTGGATGGCGGATCACTCGAGCATATTATTGATGTGGTTAGGGAGTGTGCCGGTAAGATTTCATCCGAAAAGCCGCGCCCGGAAGAGCCAATTGATATTCGCGTCAGCTTCATCGATTACGGCAAGGCATATGAAGAGACATCATTTATAAGGCCACTAGCCTAGAGCTTGTAAGAGGAATTCTGAAGGAGCAGCTGAGGAGACGCGTATGAAGTTGGTGTCATGTCGGGATGCATGGCGCTTGGGCAGTGGTCGGCCCCTCCGACAAAGAGCACGCCGATGATGGGGCATGGGAGCAAAAACAGAGACATCCAGATAGATAATAAATTGGTAAACCCAATTTCAGTTAGTGACACACCAAGTATGAATTGTAGGCGATTAGAAAGGTGATGCAGTGGCTCTTGCGTTGCATTCATGCAGCTCTACTCCCTCGCGCTACATATGTCATAGATGTAGAATGGCAAGAGTGCTCGCCCGCAAAGATTATACTCTGCAGATCGATAAACACTGGAGGAACTCAATTCCAAAGTAAAGACCGGCTTGCTTCAGACAAAGGCTAACAACCCGTTCCTGAGTAAGATTGATAAGAACGTTTTAAATCTCCGCTATTACGCTCTACTATTTCATAGCCGTCTAATATAGCTAAAAACCGCAATACACCTATAACTGGTGTAGCCAAAATAATGATTCAGTAAACTCAGACTAGGTTGATATCTATGGCGAAATGTTATGAATTTGAAACTCGCAATTTGGTAGTTATCAAGCGAATGGTCACATGGCGAAGCCAATCGCTGCTTAGGTGTCACTTATTTATCATGCTTGCTGGAAATGAGATTTGAACCTCACTTGTATATTATCTTTCGTAAAGGCATGTTTGTACTGTCGGCTCGTGTATCAGTCGGACAAGCTGAGACCGGAAAGCTGCTCAGGGATGTTTGACGGTGCAGTAGAACTATCATTGTGCAAGTCACGTTACACTCTGTCCTATGTGGAGGGTAAAATGTTGATCTGCGCACTGCATGTATTACTTAAAAGATGCCTCGTCGGTATATTCCATTCGCGGGCGACATTGATTGTTTTCATACCCAACACTCGATGTTGGACGAAATACGCGAAAGGCATTAGAAACACGTCGTCAGACGGAGACTTTGAGAGACACAAACATGAGATTTTAATTGGATGCGCGCCACTGTGTATAACAGAGGCTCTGCGTGGTGCGAGTCTAGGACGCTTTCTTGGTTATTCAGTGTCTTAAGCTCTTCGTGTAAACAATGTTGCACACTGGCCAGGGATGAAACGTTTGCAAAAGCGCTTATGATTGACTTGGGTATTCCATACCAGAAGAACGTATAAATACCCATAGAATAGTAACGCCTTTTCCTGGTAAACAACAAAAACCCGACTCCTTACCTTTGCTTGAGAACATTTGCAGATTGAGAAGCCAATCGACCCCTTACCGTTGCCATCTGTACAATCTTCTTCATTGCTCCCCAACAACGGACAACAATGCCTCATGCCGTGCCAACATCCCAGGACAGCCGTCGTGTCAAGTGGTGGCATACTGAAGATTCAGTTTTTCTGGACGGCATGAAGCATCCCAACACGTTGAGTTTGGCCATTCAAAACATGAGCGGCGAAGTTTTTGCAGTCAGTTTTCACTACCGCTTTCAAAAGGACCAGTTCCGTGCCTGGACGATGAGGGATGGTCAGGAGACGGTCACCAATGACGATGGTACTAACAGTCGTCGTCGTGTCAAGTTTTGCGAGACCGACACGACTGAGGCTGATGTCCACCCAGCCTTGGACGTGGTGACGGACATTGCTATGATCAATCCCGACCAGTTTGAAGATGTGAGAGAGATCATAAACCAGGTCGGCAAGGGCCATGAACAGAATTCCAACTCCCCGCTCAGAGAGCCTAAAAGAAGAAGGTGGATAGTAGATGCGCTCGATATGCTGATTGAGCGGAGACTCGTCTTTGTGATGGACGGATACTTAGCCACGGATATCTTCAACGCGACTCTGGACAACCATCAAGTATACTTGGACGCAGTTAGACGGGCTCGGCCGCCGTCGGAGTTGCTCAGACATTTTCGTCTTCGCATCATTGACTATGCGGCCGCTCACGAGAGTCCACCAGTTCTTCGGGAGAGCCCGAGCTCGGATCAGAGCGCGCATACAACCGCTTAGATGAGCGGCTCATATACGACTGTTGGTTCTTATGTTGGCAGACTATTTGTCCCAACATAAAGGTTAAGAATGATCCTTTGAAACTTTTGAGCCTTGGATTTTGGCTTAGAAAAAGATCAAAATGAGAAAAAAAAAAAATGTTTGTTTTTTGAAAATAACCATTATCGCGACGCCGTGTCAGACATGTTATTTATTACAGTAGTAAACAATGTGAAGTAAGAAGTTTTAGCTTTTAGGGTTTCTATGAATAGTAGTGTAAGGGAAAAAATACTACTATCAAGTGTAAAAGTACATCAAGACTAAGGAAATACTTGAAACGTAGTAGAGCGGCTAAGAAGCTACATTTATATATGCCAGGCCTTCCCTATATCCTGAACTAGGCCACATGTCTATTCTGGATTCTGGATGTAGGGGAAGCCCTGCTTACAAAAGTTTTCTTTTCTCATCATCCTTTCCGTAAGAAGACTCATCTTCCTTCGGCGATGACGAAGCAGCAGCCACATAGACACCCAGGTGTATCGGACGCAAAAGGCAAAGCCTATCTGGTAGATCTTTACGCCTTGAGGCAAGGTAGCGAACCCGACCTCCCCTGCTTGTTTCCAAGTTCTCATTTCCCTTCCCCTTGGAACTCGCAAGCCACGGCCGGGCGGCGGGGCGGAGTTAACGATGGCGTTCAACAGCCTCTGCACACAAGCTAAATACATATATATATGTTACTGCAACGTCTGCTACAAATTTTTTTTCTTCCTTTCCCCGAATCCATGGGTCCGCGCTAGGATCCTCGCTAAGGAGCGAAAAGCGTGATACATTAACGTGGCGCCGAGTTGATGAGAGCACCCAGGCATGGGTGTCGCTACTGTAAGCCCTTGCCGCAACGGGCCACATGTAATTCCGGACATCGCTTTGCCCAATTGTCCGGGCCATTGTCCACGGCGGCGAGGAATGTTTCGTCGTCACCACCGGAGGCCGGGGTTCAGAGAACTCCGGCGTTTAGAAAAAGGGCCCTTCCATGGCTCTACCAACAACGCAGGAACTGGACTGCGCTGTAAACGAAGTAGGTATTAGCTGTAAATGAAGTAGATATTAGCTGTAGCTTACTTTTTAGTTTCTATGTATTTCAAAGTTGTTTGTGTGCCGTCATATTAATAAAAGTCTCTTCTGAATTGATAGCCTCATGCCAATAGAGGTGCGTGATTGCTGTCCCTGATGTCTACCCTTCGCAACCATCGCACATAACACAGCGTGCTTCATGTAACTTATGAGTGACTCCATGCTGCATTGAGAATGTCAATCCTAATGCGACGAGGCCTCCGGGAGCACGTCAGTATATCGGGGATCTACACCAAGCACGACCTGGTGGCTGCCTCACTTCGACCCTTCTATTTCGGAGATAGACAGTGCGCACACTCCATGGCCCGTGGCCGAAGAGCCCGGAACCAATAAGTTCTTCTTCGCGACCCTAAGAGATGCTGGTCTGGCACGCAAGCCAGACCAAGTATAAGAAAGGCTTCCCGCCGCGTACGTCCCAGACAAGCCCTGCCACAAGCTCCAATCATCGCTCTCCGACTCCCTCTTAACAAAGATATAACGAAACACAAAAATGGCGCTCAACGCGACTATGAGAGCCCTGCTCTGGACGGGTGCCTTCAACGTCTCCGTCGAGAACGTGCCCAGACCGACCATCCTTAACAGCACCGACGTCATCGTGCGCATGACCACGGCCGGCATCTGTGGCTCCGACCTGCACTACTACCGGGGCTTCACCGCCGCCAAGGACTCACGCTTCATCATCGGGCACGAGGGCCTCGGCTACGTGTCCGAGGTCGGCAGCTCCGTCGAGCACCTTAGCGTGGGCGACTACGTCGTCATCCCCGACATGTACGCCCACGGCCAGCTCTCCATGGCGCCCGCCCTGGACGGCATCCCTGGCGGCGGCAACGGCAATCCTCCCCTCGATGGCTTCCATGGTCCGTGAATCGTCTCGAGTCCCTGAAAAGAAAAGAAAGAAGGAAAAAACAAAGCTAACATTTTATGTGTTTTTAAAAGCCGAGTACGTCAGGGTCCCCCGGGCGGAATACAGTCTCATCCCCGTCCCGCTGTCGCACGAAAACACCACCAGGGAGCTCGAGCAGGACTACATGACGCTGGGCGACATCTTCAGCACCGCCTGGACCGGCGTCACCTGGTCGGGCTTCGAGCCGGGGGACAGCGTCGCCATCTTCGGCGCCGGCCCCGTCGGCCTGCTCGCCGCGTACTCTGCCATGATGAGGGGCGCCTCCCGCGTCTACTCCGTCGACCACGTGCAGAGCCGGCTTGACCTCGCGGCCTCCATCGGCGCGACGCCCATTAACTTTGTCGAGTCGGACCCCGTCGCCGAGATCATGAAGCACGAGCCCGCGGGTGTCGCGCGGGCGGTCGATTGCGTGGGCATGGAGGCGATGAACAGGAACCTGGAGATCCAGAACGGCATCATCATCGAGCAGATGGTCAACGTCACCCAGTACCAGGGCGGCATCGGCATCATCGGCGTCCACATCATCAACCCCGAGGCACCACACGCCGACCGGCTAAGGCCCGACATCCAGTTCCCCCTTAATAATTTCTACGTCAAGGGCCTCACTACCCGCGCCGGCCTAGTTGACCCTAAGCCGCTGGCGCCGCACCTGCTTCAGCTCATCCAAAGCGGCAGGGCCAAGCCGAACTTCATTCAGACTGCCGAGATTAGCATCGAGGAGGCGCCTAGCTACTACGAGCGCTTTAACCAGACAGAGGAGGTCAAGGTGTTTATCCACTTCCCATAGCTGGTGACATTTAAGGGAGGAACATGAAGACTGGAATCTGGTATACTGTAATATGTTGCTTTTATAGAATGCTTCTTGACCCGTGTATTTTATAGACCTAACAGTTGCTATACTACCGCGTGCTATATTAAACCAAGTTAGTAAAGAGAGAATTGTTTTAGTAATTTCAGCACCTCGCCATGGGACTCATTTCAATCAGGAAACATAGTACATAGAGTCAGCCTCGATATTAGCTCATTAGAGACGACGCAAAATTTGATACGCAAAATCGTCTATATGAGGCTCGACATCATTACTACCGGAGCGATCCGCTATGAAGGAGCTGTGTTGCACGGCTCGAGGTCGGGCAACTTCTGGCAAATGAGACTCGTAGCCTTCATTGACAGTACCACCTGAATGACCACACACAACTGCAACACGCCGATGTAAACACCCAAGTCCCGCCCGATAGTAGTCGGCTTGTGCTGATCCGATTTTGCAGTCATATAACAAGCATAGCACTAGGACCAGCTCGGATATATGGCCTTGACGGCCAAGAAAGAAGTTGGCGCGAGATGCATCGCAAAACATCAATGCATCCCTGTTTCATACTTGCGAGACCCCTCGACGTATTGAAGCTTTAGAAGCGCTGCTCCGCTATTCGGCATGAACAAAAAGTTATTTACTATTCTCTGATATATGTACACGGCGTAGGACCGAGTTGCGTAGTTGAGTAAAACGTCGCTGGGGTCACATAATGTCCAAAACCTGACAGCTTACTCTCTCATCTCTCCCGATGGCAGCTCGGTTGCCAACACTGCTTGCCAACACTACTAACCTTTGACAAGTCACCACACATGGAGTTGCTCTGAACAGATAGAGGAATAGATTACCATCACCGGCCCAATCATGTCTCCTTTCAAAAATTAACACAAAATCCATTCCACCCCAAGCACCACCAACTATGCCTTGACCAGCTTCCTGTCAAATGCCTTCCTAGTCGCCGTCGTACACTTGCGCTCGCCCCCATACCGCCTTCCTCTCCCCGCAAACTGATCATCCATCCACTCCAGAAACTCGGGCTGCGCCGCCGTCTGCACGGGGCGATGGTCCATGCCCTCATACAACCGGAGGTGCACCTCGTTGCCCGCCGCGCACGCCCTCTCCCACGCCCTCCTCGTCGTCCGTGCGTCTATCGTCGTGTCATTGAGCCCCTGCACCACCATGACGGGCGCCGGCGAGCGGTCCCCCTGCGCCGTCGCCGTCGACGCGTTCTGCCACCGCTGCAGCGTGGGGATGTCCTGCGGGAAGCCCGTCGCGTTGATGAGGCGCGGCACCGTGACGTCGGCGCCGAGCGTGAGCATCGCGTTGGCGCACAGCCCGTTGCGCTCCGACAGCGCGGTGCGCCGCTTGGCCAGCGTTGAGAGCACGTTGGAGCGGTAGCCCGGCAGGGCGCGCTCGGCGGCGACGACGAGGAAGGTGAGGTACCCCGTCATGGCGTTGGGCTGATTTGACGTGCTGCTGTTGCTGTTGCTGTTGTTGTTGTTGCCGCCGCCGTTGATGAGGTCGCCGTAGAGCTCGAGGGACATGTCGATGATGTAGGTGGCGGGCGCGATGGCGACGGTGCCGAGGTAGTTGGCGTCGTCGCGGACGTGCTCGCTCTCGGCGAGCTTCCACACGGCGCCGCCGCCCTGCGAGCGGCCGGTGCTCATCCACTGATCGGTGAGGGCGGCGCCGAAGAGCTTCCGTGTGGCGTCCACGGCGTACTTGATGTCGTTGGCGTGGACGGGGTGGTAGAGGTACTTGTGCGTGGTGTGGTTGTTGCCGAGGCCGGCATAGTCGGGCGCCACGACGGCATAGCCGCGAGCGACAAGAGATTTCCAGGTGCTCAGGTCGTAGAGGGCGTCGCCGCTGCTCGGGGCGCAGGCGCTGTAGAGGCCGACGGTTCCGTGGGCAAATGCCACGAGCCTGTACTTGAGGTCATCGTTGTCGTCGATGTCCGTGGGGTCGATGTGCGGAGAGTATGGAAAAGCGATGAAACCCGTCGCGGGGACTACGGAGCCGTCAATGTCCTTGGTGGTGTACTGTAGGCGGAATGCCGTCGTGCCAGGGTCGATGTCGAAGTGCGAGGCGTTCAAGGGCTGCAGCTTGAGCACCTCACCCGGTGCAAGGCCGGATGTAAAGTTGGACGCGGTGGCGTAAAAGCCGGAGTCGACATCACGGCCCGTGGCAACATCGTCAGCGACATTGCCGGCATTGATGTTGTTCTGGCATTGCGTCCCGCAGTCGTACTCCTGTCCCTGCGCCGCTGAGACGTTGAAATGTCCCGTCCGTGCAGAAGCTGCCGAACCGGCTAGCAAGAGGGCGAGCCCCAGCTGAATCGTGCGCATGTGCATGGCGGTCTAGTCTCCCGAGCTGAAAACTACCCTCCAACGTAGAGAGATATCAGATAAGACGGAAGACGATGGTGCTGAAATTTGGCGAAGGACTCGAATGGACGTTCCATTGTTATAAGTAGACCTGCTTTCTTTAAGGGGCCCGTATATATATGCCCGGCTCGAAGCTCGTTGAATCGTTCTCGTTTTGCTCGGATTTTGTTGCCCCGGCGCGCCATGGCAGGGCCGGTCTCCCGATCTAACTCACAACGGCAGGCCCGGGGGAAACGGAGCGAAGCTCAAGAGAGAAAAGCAGACCGCGCCAGGGCTATTCCTGGCTTGGGCGGGACATCGGGCCTGTGCTCCCAGCCTTTTCGGGTAAAGGCTTGTTGTATCGGGGCCCTCAATTACGTTTTCTTCTCTTTTGCTGCGCCTCTTGGTCGATGACGAGAGTTATGGGGAGACGCGCAACACGGAGATTACTCTGTTGAGATTGCCAAGAGCGGTTGGCCGCGCCCTTGATGCTCTTGGACTTGCTCGGAGTTTAGATGCCAATCAGACCAACGCTATCTTCTCCGCCCTATGAACCTAGGCCCGTGTTTTCCGGGTTTAGGGACGCGTCTCGCGGTTCGCGGCTCGCTTGGTACGAAATTGACGATGGCAGCTACGGGTAGTCCCTCGTGTAGGCGGCAAACACGAGGATCGGGAAGTGGCTCTCAGGCTACTAACATTCCATGTGTGGATGATGAGACAGTTTGTCTGCCTTTGCATAGATGCATGAGACAGCGCGTTGCAACCAATCACATGCGACTTTCATCGTTTCATGATGAAGCCTCTGATCGCACGATCTTGCCGCGTTGTTAAACCGTCTGCAAAAAAACAGTGATGCCGTCCAGCTAATTTCTCTGTCTCAACTCGTAAATGAGACCTTACCGGCTCGATTTCCTTGCAGCGCTATGCCCTGTACTCCGCTGCTGACCGGGACATTCGCGCCATGGCTCGCCGTTTCGATAATTTCTGCTTGTTGTTTTGAGGGTGGCTTGGCTGAATGCAAATGATCGTCGCCAAGTGACACGTCTGGCTTCATCCAACGGTGCCATGAACGGCGTTTCTGGTGCGTGCGATCAGCCGATAGGATTCAACATACAATATTGTAGGTAGATGATCCATACCGTAGCTAGAAGGATCCCGGCACCTGGTTGCGAGACATGCCAAGAAGAAGGCTTTGTTCAGTTTGAGTGCCAGAGTCGTAGAAAAGTGGCCACCGTCGATTGTTGGGCTTGGTTGCTACTGACGGGTCAAGCATTGGCCTCTGAGTTGTCTTCAAGCGTAGATGACTTGGTTGATTGGCTATGATGCCTCAGTAGTGATTGACTGGCGACGGCCAATTTCTACCCGACTTGCGACTCTAGCAAATGTCTCTCCATTCGATAGTACGACTTTGTTAGGCGTAGGTCTGTCATGCCGGTGTGCGTGACTACGCTCCAACAGTCAAGCCATAATTGTTGCGTACAATCGCCACAGACTGAACCCCCAAGATAGAGTAGCTCTTCTTGTCTTTCGTCGCTTCTCGAGGCGTCAACACGATTCTTGGGGTTAAGTTACATCTTGGCAATAATGAGGCGCCGCACCACCCTCTTCTTCTTCTTCTTTTTTTTCCCCCCAGTTAGGTGGGGGAATATTGGATGACATTTGGCAGCCTGGAATGATTATAGATCAGAATGAACTTTCGACTCGCCGCGGCGCAATTCTTGTGAAACGTCTCGTAAGGCTCGGCCGCAGATCGAGGAGACGTGGGGCGGCAGCTAATGTGCATTGTCATTGGTATGCATAACTTTGGCTCGCGTGGATGCTGTGCCACTCCAAAGACATGTCTGTGCTAATATTACACGTTCTTAAAGGTTGTGCCTCGTGGGAGAAGGTAGATAATCATTCCTCTCGATCTAGACACGAGTCAGATATGTAGTATCCGATGGCTCGATTGTCGCGTTGACTGCTACCTTTACGCGAGTCTATTAGGGCCTCTGACGCGACAATTTTAGGTGCCCCCCCTTGTAGTTTCGATACCACAACGGTTGAAAGACTGGACGAAGCGAGCATGGGTAGAATGAGTCATCAATCGCGTCCGTCTATTTCCAAGGAGGCGACGCTTGTACGATGCGTAGCCACACAGCCTGGACCACCAGTGTTTAGCGAGTTAGCCGATGGAAAGTTTTCTGTCGGCAGTGCTGAAGTAGTACCGAGTATCGGCCATGATCATGGCGGCGTGGCTGCCTTTTTGTCTCAGCTGTGTTGGTCGGATTATCAGGATCTTCTTGACATTTAGAGGGATGGATCATGTCGAGTGTTGTTAACGCTGTGGAAGTGAGGTTATCGACAGGCGTATTTGTGCGTGTGGTGGGCGGTTTCCACCATGCCATGCGTCTTTGCTCGTATATGCTAGCGAAAGGTGATTGATCATGTAACCATGTATGTAGAGCAAGGCTGTATAAAGAATGCTGAGCTGGTGAGCGTGACAAATATGACGGAGGGCGTAGGCGTGGCGCACGAAGCCGTAAGGATACTTGCTCGCCGTGGTGTTGGCGTCGCCGGTACTGCCTCGAAGCGTCGCCGCCGAACTGTCTCTTCTCTTTCATCAACACAGAGTTCAGGGCGTCTAACCACACTAAGACGTGCCCATTCCAATACGTGCTGTGCCACCGCCAATGTGTTCGATGCCGAACAATTCTTGACAGCTAAAAGTCGGTCCAAGGGCAGGGCAGGGCTCCCTCCGCCATCGGTCCCGGACTCTACTGCTCCAGGGGCAAGTTGGCACTATGACTTCGCAACGTGGGAAATGAGTCTCTTTTGTTTTAGCGGTTTAGCTTGCCCCCACATGAGCCAGCCCCATTTCTAAAGTACCTAGGTGGGTGGTGAGCACAATACTCAGGCCGTATCTGTATGTGTACCAGTAACAGAACCAACATCTTTTTTTTTGTCTCCATCAACCATCGGGTACAAACGCACTGGGCAGAAGCCGGTCTGTTGAGGAAGGCCTAGCCGCAGCCACTGTAAATAGCCAACCGGCAAATGACGGCCAGCAAATCATTTGGTCTGGGGATGTCCACGTTCGTACGACAGGGCAAAGCATTTTAGGTCTTTCTGCCCCCATCTCTGGGTTCGTCGGTGATGCATAGGATCTACTACTCCGCGGCCTTCTTCCCGGCTTGTTGTTCGCTGCTTCGCTGACATCTCCAACCCTCGTTCGGCCTTTCACCGCGCCCACGATGCGTCTCTTCCAGTTCGCTTGGCTGCTGCCGACAGTCGCAACCATCGTCGCGGCGACTGCACCTTGCACCGACGGCATCACCGCCTTTGTCAAGCGCAGGCTCCCGGACCATGTCGACAGCTTCGAATTCAGCTTCGCGAGCAATTATAACAGCTCCAACGCGGCTAGCGACAGCTATGCTGTGTCCTCGACTAACAATGGCAAAATCAGGGTCGAGGGTACATCGCTGAGCGCCCTCATGCAAGGGTCAGTGACCAACACTCAACACGTTCATCATGGTTTGAGCGAATGCTAATGCGCAAACCCCGATAGGCTGCATCGCTACTTGTCCGACGTTGCCCATGTCGACATTTGGTGGTATATCGGAAGCGACCTAGACAAGGCACCCGAGAATCTCCCAGCCTTGGAGAAGCCCATTCAAGGCGCCAGCATAGTTCCGTACCGATACCACTGGAACACTGGTGAGTAGTCTTAGTCTGCGGCCTTGGCTATCGCTAACCGCAGCAGTCACTACATCGTACACCAGCGCATTCTGGTCATGGGAAGACTGGGAGCTCCAGCTCGACTGGATGGCCTTGCGCGGCATCAATCTCGCACTAGCATGGATCGGCGTCGAGAAGATTTTCCTCGACGTCTTTCGTGATATCGGCCTCACAAAGGAAGAAATAGGCTCCTTCCTCAGCGGCCCTGCATTCCTCGCCTGGAACCATTTCGGCAATATTCAGGGCTCTTGGGGCGGCGATTTGCCCGAAGCCTGGATCAATGACCAGTTCGACCTGCAGAAGAAGATTCTGGTGCGCATGATTGAACTTGGCATGACGCCTATCCTGCCCGCTTTCCCTGGCTTCGTGCCCACCAACATCACCCGCGTATGGCCCAACGTGACCGTCGCCAAGAGTCCCATCTGGAACGGCTTCTCTGACCGCTTCTCGGCCGACACCTACATCGACCCTTACGACCCGCGCTTTGCCCAGCTCCAGCGCGCATTCATAGCCCGGCAGACGGAGGCCTATGGCAACATCACTAGTTTCTGGACACTCGATCAGTTCAACGAAAACAAGCCCGCCTCTGGTGACCTCGGTTACCTGCGAAACGTCAGCCACAACACGTGGCAGACGCTCAAGGCTGCGGACCCGAGCGCCGTATGGGTCATGCAGGGCTGGCTCTTCTCCTCGGATCGCAAGTACTGGACCGACGAGCGCGTCGAGGCCTTTTTCGACGGCGTCCCCGTCAACTCGGACATGCTGCTGCTCGACCTCTTTGCCGAGTCTGCGCCCCAGTGGCAGCGCACAAAGTCCTTCTACGGCAAGCCCTGGATCTGGTGCCAGCTGCACAACTATGGAGGCAACATGGGTCTCTACGGCCAGGTCGAAAACGTCACCAAGAATGCCATCGAAGCCGTACAGCAGTCGAGTTCCCTTGTTGGCTTCGGTCTGACCATGGAAGGCCAGGAGGGCAACGAAATCATGTACGACCTGCTGCTCGACCAAGCCTGGAGCAAGGAACCAATCGACACGGACGAGTACTTTTACAGCTGGGTGAGCGCGCGCTACGGGGCTGCTGGTCGGGACATACCCCAGCCGCTGTACGCCGCCTGGGACAAGGTCCGCTCCACAGTCTACAACAACACGGAGCTGTCTGTCAATGCCATGACCAAGTCCATCCTCGAGCTCATGCCCAGCACGACCGGGCTGATTAACCGTACCGGCCACCACGCCACCAAGATCACCTACGACACCGAAACCCTCGTGGACGCCTGGAACGACATGTTCACCGCCGGCGTCGACGCGCCCTGGCTCTTCGGCAACGACGCCTACCACTACGACCTCGTCGACTGGACCCGCCAGGTCCTCGCCAACGCCTTCGAGGACGCCTACAACACGCTCATCGCCCATTACCACGCCAACCGCACCCAGGGTGTCCGCTGCGCCGGCCGCGAGCTGCAGGTCATCCTCGCGACGCTCGACGACGTCCTCGCCACCAACAAGCACTTCGACCTCGCCACGTGGATCTCCGCCGCGCGCGACAGCGGCGACGGCGACCTCTTCGAGCACAACGCCCGCAACCAGGTCACCCTCTGGGGGCCCGGCGGCGAGATCGAGGACTACGCGTCGAAGCAGTGGGCCGGCCTCGTCGGCGGGTACTACGCGCCCCGCTGGGACATGTTCGTCGAGTACCTCCTGCGGACGCCGCCGGAGCGGTACCAGCAGAAGGAGGTCAGGGACAGGCTGAGGGAGTGGGAGGTGCAGTGGGGGATGCGGAAGACGGGAACGCGTGGTGGGGGGGGCCAGATGGCGGGCAAGGATGTGCAGGCCGTCCTGAGCGGGACGGTGAGGAGCTTGGCGGATGTGTTTCGGAAGAGGGGTTGAGTCTCACGGCGATGGGAGGCTATGTCTTTTTTTTTTTATTGTATAGACTATGAATAGACGTGTGAAGTAGACATGAAAAGACCTTGGATATATATTACAGTGCGGTAGAAGTTGATGAGTTAAAAGTGGGTGGTGCGCATACGACGGCCGGGGTTAGCGATGTTCACGGTCGCAGAGCGTCTCTACAGCAGAGAGTTATCACATGCTACAACGCCTACTCGCATGACACTACCGTACACACACCTTTATGAAAAGATGGAACAAGAGTCAATTCAAAAACACGCATAAAATTTTTCTACATTTTCGTACAATTCGCAACGGTAGCAACACAGACACACAAGAAAAGAGTGAAAGCTACCATAGCATCACGGCAAAGCAAACGCAGAAAAAAAAAAAAAAGAAAATCAATTCTTTCTCGAAACCAGTCCGACGACGTCATCTAGCGTCCAGCCGCGCCACTTGAGCGTCACGGCGAGCAGCAAGGCGAGCAGCTTCCAGCGGCCGAGCACGTGGCCTAGGAGGGACCTGGTGCTGTTGCCGTTCCTGTCAAAGGCGACGCGGGCGCTGCCGCTGGTGGCCTTGATCTGCTGCAGGGCCTTGGCGTCGGTGTAGGGGGGGAAGCGGAAGCCGAGGACCAGGTCGGCCCAGCTGGGGATGCGGACGACGGTGCGCAGGTGGGTGAACTCGTGGAAGCCGTGGATGCCGTGGTAGGCGCCGGTGCCCGAGGCGCCGACGCCGCCAAAGGGGGCGTCCTTGACGGCCATGTGCAGCACGCAGTCGTTGAAGGTGACGCCACCGGAGCTGGTGCGGGCGAGGAGGGCGCGCTGCTCGGCGGGGGAGTCGGTGAAGCCGTAGAGGGCGAGCGGGTGGTCGTGGGCGGCGGTGTAGGCGATGGCCTCGTCGAGGGTGGCGTCGAGGATGGGCAGGATGGGGCCGAAAAGCTCCTCGGAGAGGAGGGCGTCGTCGGTGGCGACGCCGTCGACCACGGTGGGGGCGAAGGCGCGCGTGGCCGGGTCGCGGTCGCCGCCGTAGATGATACTGCCGGACGTCTTGCTGAGGAGGTTGTCGAGGCGGTTGTAGTGGCGGTCGTTGATGATGTGGGACATGTAGGCCGGGGTCTTTGACGTGTTGCTGCCGCTGCTGCTGCTGTTGCCGTTGGCCGAGAGGAACTGGTCAAAGTACTTGGCGAGCGCGGCGAGGAAGGGCTTCTTGACCTTGGGGTCGACAAAGACGTGGTTGACGCCGACGCAGACCTGGCCGGCGTTGAGGAACTTGGCGTTGGCGATGCGGCGGGCGGCGAGGTCGATATTTGCGTTGGCGGTGACGATGGCCGGGCCTCGGCCGCCGAGCTCGAGGGTGACGGTGGTGAGGTTGGGGGCGGCGCGGGCGTAGACGATCTTGCCGACGGCGGTGGAGCCGGTGAAGAAGATGTGGTCGAAGCGGTGGCCGAGCAGGCGGTCCATCTCGGCGGGGCCGGCGGTGACGACGCGGACGGCGCTCTGGTCGAGGTAGCGGGGGACGATGCGGGCGATGAGGTCCTGCGAGGCGGGAGCGAGGTCGCTGGGCTTGAGGACGGCGGCGCACCCGGCGGCGAGGGCGGCGGCGAGGGGCTCGAAGAGCTCCATGAAGGGGTAGTTCCAGGCGGCGACGATGAGTGCGACGCCCTTGGGCTCGCGGCGAACGCGGGCGCCGCTGATGAGGTTGAGCGGGTTGCCGCGGGCGGGCCGCTCGTCGGCCGTCCACGCCTTGAGGTTCTTGAGGCTGTCGAGGATGGCGCCCTGCACGCCCGCCACGTCGACGGGGAGCGACTCCTGGCGGTGCTTGTGCAGGTCCTTGTGGAGCGCCTCCACGATGGCCTCCTTGTTGTCCTCAAACATCCACCACGCCTTGCGGAGCTGCTTGATGCGCCATTCGTGCGGCTTGGTGATGTTGGCCTTGAAGGTTCTGGTGACGGTCGCCACGGCCTGCGCGGGCAGGGTGTTAGTGATTTGGGGGATTGGTTGCTGGTTGGGGGAGGGAGGATTTCCTTGCCTTGTCGATTTCTTCGGGGGTGCTGAATGGCATGATGGCGATGGGAGGGAGGTTGAATTGATGGCTGGATGATGATGGGGATTGTAATCGCGCTGCCGGGTGTAGATGCAGGAGAGGAAGGGTCGGGACTTGGATGTGCCTGTCAATGCGCGTCGATACCAAGGTTTCCTTGTCCCCCCCCCCCTTTGGCTACATGCATGTACAAGGGCGGACCTCGGCAGGGCTTGTGAGGGAGCTTTGGAGGTGGTATTGGAGGCGGGGCGGGGGCCCCAGCTACTAGTAACCTTAGGAGAACGTCTAGATGAGACAAAAGTGACGGCCGAGTCGTGTCAGCGCGCACTGTTGCACTGTTTGCCGATACAAGACACGGGACGGGGTACATTAGTGCTATATATAATATCACAATTGGAAAGGAATCGTTTCAATTACTTATACTTTGTTCATACTGCGGCTTCTTACATCAATATAACCCGGCCACGCTCAGTCAAAATAGGCATTACCCAACGGTCCGTCTTCAGATGGCAGTCTTTTGTTTTGTCCCCTGTCGCGGATAGGCCATTAACGTGGCGGGAGAACCCTGGGCCCCGGTTGCCCCGTCACCCCGCTTCAGCCGAGATCACCTCATCGGCCACCACACGTTTATTAGGAGAGGCCCAAAGGGAAGGCCACCTGCCACGGTGCTTGTCGCGGTTCCAATCATGGCGGATGTGCCGCTATGCAGGTCGCATCATCAGACCGGCTGGGATGAGATGTCCCTCCAGCGCATGGCAGCTATTCGCCTTGGCCTATCGTCGTGGTATCTCCGTGTGTCCATGGAGTCATGTATGTAGTTCACTCCACATGTGCTAGATGTGATTGCAGTCGGGGGAATAGGATGGGACGTATTTACGTAGATTTGGTCAATTTGCCAGTCTAGACCCATTATGAAGCGAAACTTGAATAGTAGACCCTGTCCTCTAGGGGCACGACGCGGATAGCAGCCTATTATAGAGCTTCTTGGCTACCAATTACAAATATACCTTTGTTTCAACGTGTACCTGTTGCAGTAGAGACTCGTTTCATTGCTTTCAAATACATCTATCAACACAGGTGACACAGCCCCTTCCACATCGCACATCCCCAAACACACGCGACGCCGAAGTTGATTAAATATTAGCAGACAAATCCCAACCAACGCCAAGCCTCACCCGCAATCGCCTCGTGATTTGTCGTCCATTACGGGCATTCCGGCATTCTCTATCTGACATTGCCTCGAAACATCCCATCATCCGGAGAGCAGCCTCAAAGGACCACCTCGTCTCGACCATTTCCTCCTGCTTAGCCCAAGCTCTACTTTCCAGGAGGGGGGCCGGCGGGCGGAGCATACGCGCCGTCGCGCTGGTACGTAGTCGGGGGCTGCTGGACGTTGCCGTACTGCTGCTGGTTGCCGTAGTAGCCGTCGTTGGGGCTGAAGGTCGTGCCCGTGTTCTGCGGCTGCTGGGGGTACGTCGGCGGCGGCGCCTGGTAGCCGTGCTGCTGGTTGTTGTAGTCGTAGCCGGTAGCGGCACCTCCCTGCGGGGGGTAGTAGCCGCCTTGGTTGTAGCCGCCCTGGTTGTAGCCGTTCATCGGCGCGGCGTTGGCGTTGCCTCCCCCGCCCCATTTGCCGGGCAGCCATGCGGTGCCGGGAAGTGGCTTGGAGCCGCGACGGCGGCGGCGGCGCGCGAAGCAGCTGTGTGATTTGTCCCGAGACTGTCAATGACGTATCTTTCCGAGGCGGGAAGGGGCAAAAAGAAGAAAAAATAACTAGGAGCGCGGGGTATACGAGAAAAAGACAAGGGAGTTTGGAGAGCGCTTACCTGCAGAGGAACAGGAAGACGAGCGCGGCAAGGATGAGCACGCCGACCAGCACCCAGCGGCCCCAGCTGTACCAGCTGCTGCGGTAGCAGTAGTTGTTGCGGTAGTAGTAGCCGCTGGGGCAGGATCTGTAGTATCGCGACTCGAGGCCGTGCGAGTGCTCCATCGGGACGAGCATTTCGAATCGGGAGTGTTTTTTTTTTCTTCTATTTGGCGTGTGTGTGTGTGTGAGAAAGAGAGAATTAAAGCAAAGCGGTTGATAGTGAGAGGTGTAAAACTAGGGGAAAGCGGGAAATAAAAAATAAGGTAGAGATGTCTTGGGGCTGAAATGAGCAGTGACACGGACAGACGCGAGCGGCCTCTCTGTCTTTTTCTGTCTGAAGCTAACTATAACAATGAAAAAAATGGGCGCCTCTTTTTTTTTAAAAGGCACTACCGGCATATGTGGGGCAGACGTGGCGGCGTCCATGGTCTTGACGGGGCCAAAGAAAACCTGAGGCGGTGCTGGTGCGGTGACGTGCAGTACTGAGTCACAGTTAAGGGATCATGTACGACGCGAGTTTTGCGTATAGTCGCCATCTCGAAGATTTGATTTTAAAAACTATCAAGAAGAAGAAAAAAAAGGCACAGTATTCTACAGAGAAACCTACACACAGGCGCACTGCAAAACCAGGAACCTTGGCAGCTGAAACGAAATGACGGAGCTAGAGGTGCAAGTGGTCCCTGTTTTTCACCAGCTAGAATGTGATTGTCGGCAAAAGGTAAAATGAGGACAAGCAGGATCATAAAAAAAAAAACCAAGTATACACACTGCTCCCATTCCGCTGATTTTTCTTCCACTCAAATCCAGCAGATATCATAGTGATGATGCTCCGCGGAACACTCGTGTCACACACGCAGCCAGGTGGCGGGAAAAAGGCCCCTGCACAGCCACATACCCCCAGACGTCATCACAAAGTCATTCCCCCTCGGCCCCGCCTTTTTTCTGTTTTCGTCGGCGCATTGAACAGAAGAACTGCGATCTGGAAAAGCGCAAAGAAGAGTGTGGAAACAATAATAATATGAATCGTAAGCTATAAAGAAATAATCTCTATTTCGTCGTACTTTATTTCGATTTCATTGCGTTTGATTTTTTTTTTTCTCTTCCAGCTCGACTTATAGCTATGTCATAGGAGGAGCCGATGACCTTGTCAAGCTTGCGTATGCCGTCATCTGATGGGACAGCGGACTTGCACGGCTTCCTCTACACTTCACACTGCCACGGGCTAGCCGGCTGCCTATGCTGCTTGGCACAACTTGGCTCCTCTCTGCGATTTGGCGGTTCCATGTCCACGGCGCGGCATCAACGCTGATCCATCTTAGGCTCGGCATCCACTGGCTCCGCCAATTCGACATCGTCCAGCGTGCGTAATGCTGTCCCGTGGATCCGACCGTAGGACTGTATGATTGGCATGAATATGCTAAATATATCGCTCCTAAAAGACTAATCGACATGGCATCTGTCTAGAATATGCATGCAAGTCGCAGCAATGGAAAACAAAAAAACCGAAAAAAAAAAAAGCACCACTTCTCCCGCTTCAAAAACACAAAGACGTGGTTTTCTGTTACCAACCGGTCCGCGCGCTTTCTAGTATCTCTTCGCTTCGCGGCGCTCGTCGTACTACCAAGCAAGCACAAAGCATGAAAAAAAAAACAATGACTTGTCAAAAAGAGCAGAGACAAACATGGAAGCAACAAATTAAGCCGGTCAAAGACAGATGCAAAGGAGCCAACAAACATTTCCGCGCAACAACTCCAAATTTCGGCAGGCAAAGTTTCCGCAATTATGCTTTGCCGCCTCACCAAGACGCAAAAGTACAAATCAAGTGTCCGAAACTAGACACTACCGCAAAACTTTTGTGTCATCAAGATCCATCATAAGTAAACAAGCTCGCGCCTCGAGTTGTCGCGATTCGTAGGTCATTAATAGGAGTGGAATGTCAGCTGGTTAGTCTAGTCTCGCAATCCGGGTTCCATACTATTATATCAAGTATGGTGGCATCGTCGTCGTAGGGTATAAGGTGAAGTGTAGGGGACGGTTAAAAACAGTGGTGGATACGGCTTCTCTACGACTGTGTCTGGCGGTTTCATCTTTCAGAGGCCGCTGCGTGGAAACGAGTATCGGTTGCGGCGCGCCTCCTCTACCATTTTAGCATTTCGCTCAGCGGCTTGTTGAGCCTGCTGCTTAGCCGCCAGCGCGTTGATCTTTTCGCGGGCCTTGAGCAGGCTGCTATTGTCCTGCTGCTTGATCTTGGCGCGGATGTCGTACAGGGCCATGAGGGTAGAGGCGCGCTCGAGATCATCATCAGCCTGATACGCGTTAGTTAAAGTATTCACATTGAAGCGCGCTGTGAGCACAAAGACGGGCAAAGACAAACATCAGACCGCGGAGTGCCCGGCGTGGAATTAGTGCTTGAGGACGGTCGCGATAGGCTTGGCGTGTTGATGAGGATACGACGACCCAGCTTGTCAAACTTGGGCAGACCGGCCTGCTCAGTAGACCAGTGGCGGCGCAAGGTCGATGGACGCTGCTGCTGCTGCTGTCGGGGCTGAGAGGTCGGAACGGGTTCGCCGCTGGCATCGGGAGCGACGATGGAAACATTTGCGTTGACAATGGCGGCGGCGGCTTGAGGCTCCTATCCATCGCGGATCAGTATATCGGTACCGATATGTCTGACAAAGGGAGGCATGGGGGAAACACGTACGGCGGCTCCAAGATTGCTTAGGTCAGCCAAGACCTGAGAAAGCTGCAGGCTCTCCATTCCGGCTAATGTGTTGGGTACTTTTTTTTTTCTTCCGATAGTGAAAAGTATCTATCGTAGAGAAACGGGTGACGAGCAGTCGAAGAGCGAGGACTTGCGGACCGGTAAGAGTCGCGGAAACGAGGTCGTCTTTGCTTTCGCGCGTTTTGACGGGGGGGGGATGCGTCGTCAAAAACTGGTTTCTGGGCTCGCGTCTTTGCAGGTGCAGGCCAGCGTGGCGTGACCTGTTCCGGGTTCGATTTCGAGTGATCGTCTTGTCGATGTTGTTTAAAGGTAAATGTTTTGGCAGAGATTTTTTCGACTGCGATTCGTGTTCTTGGGGTAAAAAGTTTTTTTTTGTTCTAGGGAAGAAGATGGAGAAATGGAGTCGGGAGATTTTTTTGGCTTGGTGACGAGACGGGGGGGGGGAAGGGAAGTGGTTGCTTGGCTGAAAACAGGACGGGAGCGGCGGGGGACGAGTGCGGTGATGTGGGGGGAAGAGGGGCAGGCTTACTACTACTACTTTGTGCCAGGCCTAGAAGAAGGGGTCAAAGAATAACAGGGAAGTAATGGTAAGCCAGGCCGCTTCCAGGCTCCACTGATGTGAAAGAATAAAAGGCTCTTTTTTTTTTTCGTACGGCACGGGCTTTCCTGTATCATAACCTTGTTTCCCGCGTGACGCCATATTACTATCTACACTATATGAGCCGAACCAGTCAACAAATTCGGAGTCAGCATTCTAGAGTCGACAGGAGTAGGTGGGCTAGGTCCAGTGAACAGTCTCCCAAAAGCACATCACGCGAATCCTTCAGGGCCGCTGATGCCCTGTCTCTTGCGGGGGCGTGGTGGTTCAGACGCTAAAACCCCACACTCCAGGAGTCTCTCCCGTCCGACATCTCGCATCTCTTGTAATCGCCTCAGTCAGGCTCATCCTACCAAAACTCATCCATGAGTGAACAATAACATCCCCCGCTCCCCTCCTCTGCGGGCACGAAGTGTCTGTCTACCTTGCCATTCCATCACAAATATTTTGCGTCATCCGGACTCACACAAAAAAAATCAGCAGCTGCCTAGAACAAGCACATTCAACATCTCATGCAACCCCCCTCACGCGCTCGTGCCCGGCTTCATCTCCACCCGATCCCCCCCCCCCAAAAAAAACAAGCCCTCATATTGATTTTGTCTAGCCCCAGCCGATCACCCCCCCAATCGATAACCCTTGTAGGAACACGAAGAAGAAAAGAAAAAAAAAGTTCCTGCCGCTCTTCTCGCACGGAATGCTACACCACGATACCCCCCTTACTTGATGCTACCCCATTGACAACTTCTTTTGCTAACAAGAAGAAGAAGAAGAAAAAAATTAAACAAAAAGAAGGTGTCATCGTCCAATGTTTCGGGCGCAGAAGGGTTAAAAAACAAACGAAGATGAGACTGCAAGCGTTGGAAAAAAAAAATTGGTCGTATTGTAGAGACGACGGCTTCGGTATATTTCTCTTGCCTCCGACCTTGACTAGAAGACGTCGTTGACGAAACTCTCCGAGACTTTTTCCCCATCATTGCCACCATCCCATCATTGCCACCATGCACGTTACATACATGCATAAATCACGACAACATCTAATAGGTCCAGATCACGAGGTCAAATTAAGGGTCTAACCACACTATTTTTTTTTTCTTTTTTTTTTCGTTCTTCCTCCTTCCCTTTACGTTACATTTAAATTTATGCATAAAGATGAGGCGTGTTTTTAATCAAAACCCGCATCTCGCGGTGTGAAAAGCGGCTCGTAGTCTGCATTCCGCATTTACCGTCTTTCAGAACTTCCGAGGTCAGGTGTGGCCAAAGCGTGCCGTGTCAGACCAACCC